>CAKNEU010000121.1:0-82862 GCA_930272665.1 Mariannaea elegans
AGAAAATTTTCTAATAATTTAAGAAGATTTATACTTACTATTATATACTTAATAAGTTTAATTTTAAAATTATAAATTATTATAATATAATTTAAATTTTTAAGAACTTTTAAAAAATTCTTATTTAAGGTATAAAATTTAAGTAACTTACTTACTTATTTAGCTTACTTACTTATAAATTATACTACCTTATAAAATACAACGGCTTGTGGGTTGCCGTTTTCAGCAACTCTTGCAGTCGTTCTCTAGTGCACACTTGCCACGAAAACCAGTGCTGCCTTAAGAGCCAAGTTGGCGCGCAACCAGCTCCACACCCTGGTCATACCCTAGTCAAGTTCCAAGCAAGTACCTGTAATGCCGCCCACCCACTGTAAACGCTAGGCTTCACAGGATGTTTTCTGTTTTCCGTTTTCGGTTGTCTGTTCTCTGTTTTCTGTAAGTCAAGCCGCATTGAAATTGTCGCTGGGCATGGTATAAAGGGACTCTTCCTATCGGTGCCATACGCGCCCATTACATTCTGAATGTATTCGCGTTGAAACTTCTCTATCCTTTCATTTTCCTGAATATACACTCTTTTTGTCTCTCTTTTAAAAATGTCCTATCAAAGATCGCGGTCTGTCCTCACTCAGAGGTCAGATGGCGCATCCAGTCAGGACGACCAAGACAGCGTCTTCGACATTAATGACGACACAGACGTCGGCACCGAGCCAAGTGATATTTCTGATGCTGAGAGGGACTCTGATGGCGACGACGATGATAACTTAGATCCTCATTGCGGGAATGCCCACCCCCCCGAGTATTTCCTTGGAATGCAAGAGAACTTTAATGAGGAGGGAGTAGATGCAACTGGGTATGCACCTCGTACTACTGAACAACTCGACGGCATTGAATGGCGTTGGAATACGTAGGGGCTACTATTCTCTTCCCCTCCGTTAAATTAAATCACTAATAGAGTCTAGTTATTGCGGGTTCACCAAGCAAAACCCTAAGGATCTCATGCACAACCTCTCTTTGGCTACGGCTAATGCCTTCTTCAATTGGATACTCACGCAGAAAACTGGACAAAACGGAAGAAGGCTAAAGGGAATCAAGTCTCTCCATAGTCTCAATCTCTATTGGAAAGAATTCCGACTAGTACACGAGAGGGTGACGAAGAGGAAGATAGATCCTATCCTAAACCGGAAGATGAAGCCAGTAAAGAACCTCTAGACCCTAACACTTCAGAGCTTACTTACAAGTGTCTAGATCCTAAAAAGCCTTAAAGAAAAGTATGGACTTACTGGCGAACGCCGAGAGAATAGACCTATGTCGATGGACGATTTGAAGCGGCACGCCGATACCACCATTTCTACCTCCGAAGTCAGGTTTCGGCTAGGCGAACACCGCATAGATGCTTTGCTTTTCAACCTACTTATAGCTCCATCTGGTTCCAGACCCGAAGCACTTCTCTTTCTACGCTTTGGAGATATTCTGATTTCCTTAGCTCGGGATCCCGAAGGGGGGCCGCATCTGGTCATAATTCGCTTTTCACTCCACTTCACTAAGACTTATCTTGGGGCAAAAGAAACGTAAGCTTTATTCAATACGAGGATCTGCAGATGAATGCTCATGGCCGAGCCAGTACTACATCCACTCTCCCTGAATACCTCTTCGACCCATCACTCCTTCTAAATTGCCATGTCCTCATTCTCGGAAAACTCTTTCGGCACCAAGCCTTTTTGGCGCCCAGCCTTATCTCCCCCGAACCGTTAGACAAACTTGACATTCACCCGGACGAATACGAACTACCATTACCACTTAAAGACTCTCTGGATGATATATTTGTCTTTCGGGATACCATCAAAACCCTGAATGGCTATGTGATATCGGCAAACAAACGCATTACCTATGCTATAGTAGCGAGGTGGATGAAGCGCACCGGCGAGGAAGCGGGTTTTGCTATGGCAGTCATTCTATATAGCCTACGCTATAACTTTGCGAACGAGATGGATCAATGCGGTAAGCTCCACAGGACTACTTTAAACTCCAGTATTATGAAAATAGTGGCTAACCTAGTATGGAAAACAGTTGATGTTAGTGATGGACTTCGCAACCTCATGCTTCAACATAAGGACTCAAGTCCGTTTCGACATAATTATCTTCAGCGCGTCATTGCAGTTGACACTACGGCCATTGTACGTCATAAACGGCAGCAAAAGTCTCTGATGCGTCAGGCTTGTAGTATCGGATTCTCCGTCAGCAAGCGACGACCGACCAGACTCACACCTGAGCAAGCCGCCTCTGTGGACAAGAACCCTCTTATTCAGGACCTTCTGAGACGACGGCAAACCCTCCGTAACGCAGGAAGGATGTCTCAGAAAATCGCGCAGAAGCTTGAGAGAGTCAACAACAGACTTATCAGTGAGAGAGCGAGGCTGCGGCGAGAACTCAAGCATCAAGTGCGGAAGGATTGGTCTCCCGCGCAGGCCGTGACCGACATAGAACGCCAGCTAGCCGGGAAAACCTTCGAGGAGCTACCTCAGCCATTATCAGACGATAGCAATATTCTCCCGGCTCAGAAACGGTTGCATGAAGCTTTGACAGCCCCCGTAGCTACCACAGTAGAGGATGAACGTCGCCGCCGAAATAACGCCATCCTGGCCATCATGGCCTACTGTCACATTCAAGAGCCTCCATTACCTCGCAACACTCAAAAACGGCATGCGGCAACTAGTGAACACAATATCCGCCAAAAGAAGAACCTCACAGTGGACCAGGCCCCTAAAACAGACAACAAGTTGGAAGACGCAATAACCTCCGTCTTCGTGGCAAATGAGTCGGAGCGGCCCCGCAGATGTTTCCTCTGCGTTGGCAAAGCCACCACTCTCACAGCCTCCGACCCGGAAATCCAGCGTCTCACTAAACCATTTTACTCCTCAGGCGACTTAAGCAAGCACTTTAAACGGCGCCACCTCTCTAATATTCGTTGCGGCGAAGAATTGTATTGTCACCTGTGCAAGCTATCTTTTGACGACAAGATGCATCTACAGAATCATGCTGAAACAATACACGGAACTGTATCTAGAGGAGGGTAGATCTACATTATTTTGTTGAACTGAATCATTTTAATGATTCCTGATATCATGTAAATAGTCGATTCTCTGCACAGACGTAGCATCATAGTCTTGCCACGAGTCACCTCAAAGCTAGAACAGTTTGTCTCATAGTACTGCTGCATATCGTTATCCGTCATGTCTTTCCTTAAATAGCCAAAGTGTATTACACAAACTCTTGTGGTAGGGTGCGCAGCTCCGAGAGCTGCCCCAAACCCATCACATGCTCTTCCTTTGGGCATAACTCGTCCGTTTATTCCTTAATCATCACCTGCGATGATAACTTGCACAGCGCTTCCAGCCAGTCAACATCAACAGATAGAGGCCCCGTGATCTCGCTGATGTAGGGGTCCCAGGGAGGTATAAAGCTCCCACACCCCCCCGGATCTGATTTCTTCCCATTTTCTTTTTTTCATCATTCTTTCCGCTTCTAATTCCCCGGATACATTCACTTCTACGTGAGAATACTTCCAGGATCTTACTCGAACAAATGACATCGACAACCAACCCGGGCAGTTCTAGCTGTGATGGCCCAGCTCGCTGGGACCTTCTTGAAAAGTCCATCGACGAGTTTATCGCCACTGCTGACGAGAAAGTCCGACTGTTGGGTTCACCGAACAACTCACAAGAGATACATGCTACTCTCACCCAGTCGCTCGTCGCCATGGAGAACTCTCGGCTAGTAAGGAAGCTTGGCTCAGGTGTCTTGCTGATGGATCCGTGGTAAGCTGTGGCCTAGGGACAATACCAGTTACTAATTCATTGCAGGTCGCTCGCCGCATCACCGGAAGCTCGCTTGTGGGTTTTCATTCGTGTACTTCCAGTACATAAGAAGAAAATGCTGGTGTTGAAACTCCTCACACACCAGGTAAAGCTTCTTCAAAAGACTGGCAGAACTGATGGAGATGAGTTCCATAGTCAGTTGGCTCGTGAAGGGTTACGGATCCCGCGCTTCAAGGACATTGGTGTTCTACGGAGTGACGCCTTAGAAGAGTTGCCGAAGAGGAAGCGGAATGATGAGCAGGCAGGAGGACGCAAACGACAGAAAGCTACCAGGTAGACAAATTCAATTTAAAAATGCTTTACTAGCCAAGATTTCCTTGTAAGGGTTATCTGTCCTGATAAAATCCCCCAGCCGCGGATGCCATGATTTGTTTGTACCATGAATATCTCGATATAAGACTTTCCAGAGTTCCCCGTGGCCATGATCAGCGTTAGCCATGATTTCTGTGTCGGACAGATGGAAGTTATAGAGAAGAACGATATATGTGTGGATCATCTCGTGAAGTAATGTATAAGACAGTTGCTCAAAGCTCCGGCGGTTTCCATTAGGTAATTGAGTCAAGATACCGAGTCGATAAGATATGGGTGTGTTTGTTGGCGATATATACTGGCAAACACCAACCCAGCTAATCTCAGCATTTGATGGCCAACGGGAATTAGTATCGCAAGGCAGACTGTTGAAGATGAACACCTGAACGCCGGCCTTTTTCAATGTTCCAGCGAAAAAACAGGCATCTAGCTCGACGAATAGCCCTTTCAGAGCATTACTGACTTGTCGAGTTGTCCTATTGCTTCTAAGCATTGAGAAAGATAGCCAGAGACCGCACATTACAATACGCTTGAGAATCTTAACCCTATCCTGAAACTGCGTAGAGTGATATTTTGTGGCTCTTCGATGAAGGTGCTCGGTTTCATGGGCATTCAATGTTAGTTCTCTGGCTGATTTTGGACTTCCGTTATGCTGCTGTGTCTTCATTAAGTAGTTGATGGGCTAGTCTAACGGGAGGCAATGCCTTTCTTGTGGCAGTGAAAACTCTTGATTGAAGATAGCTTAAGTACGTTATGGGTGAATCCGTATCATGGAGTAGTTGGTATCGCGCTCTGCTGGCAGAGTGTACAGTCAATATTTTTAGAAGCACTAGCTAGCGTAGGTCGATCGCTTCGAGCTGGCAGGACTTGGATGTGACGGCACATCCATGGCTGCAGCTGTTGACATGGCTAACATTGATAGGATGTTCCCAGGGGCTGGTGGGCTTTACCAGTAATACGAAAAGTGTTTACCAGTAATACGAAAGGTGTTTACCAGTCCACCAAAGGCGCCTTACTGAAAAACGTTTCGCAGGGGGGTTTAGTAGTAAAGCGGCTATTGAGTACTGGTAAAGGTGTTCGAGTCCAGGGAACAGAAACGGGGAACAGTAACCAGGAAAGAGGATGCGGGAGTCAGCGCTTAATTCGGCGCTAGAACAATATTTATAGCGCACGCACTGTATATTAAATTAGAGCCCATTCAGTTCATTCCTGACTACATAATTACTCTTTCTCAGCCGAAAACAAGCTGAACTCCTAGTGAGTTTAAGAATTTCTCTACGCATTGGGGCAAATATGAAGTCGAACCCCGAGCAAGAAAACAAGCGGTAAGTGTTCGCTCGTTTCATGATCAATCATGCCCTAATGCGACTCAGTCCCTCTCGCGTGATCGAGAAGACAATGCAAAAAAAGAAGAACCGCCAATTGCGCGAGTTGATGCGAAAACGTCGCGACACGCTCATCAGTAAAAGTGACAAGCTTCGAGAGCTTGGTTGTGGCCGGATATTCTTGGTAGTCGAGGTGCTTGATCGCATCCATGTGTACTCCACTGATTATTCCGACGAGGCATGGCCGCCTACTATGGCATCTCTAGTGAGTTTTAAATGCCCTAGCGAGCGCTTAACAGAGGGTGCTGACAGCGTGTTGCAGGATAGGAGTTACCCCACACCAATCAAGCATAGCCCACAAACTGTTGCTAGAAAGAACTGCGTCAAGATCAAAGGGGAAGAGGGAAAGCCACAGTTTATTGATAGTCCTGAACGTACAACGTAAAGTATCGAGATTCTTACTGTCGGGTAGTGCTCTTCGAGGCTACGATATGATGCGTGGAACTTTCGGGCGAGCAATTGTGGCTATTGCATTGATTAGATGCTACTAAGCTAGCACCCACGTAATGAATTTTAATTAAGGGATGAATACTCTCTAGTTGGTTGCTACCCTAAATTTAGATATTTAAAATGACTTTACGCTTCCTAATCATTGCTGCTGCTTCAGGTAGTCATCAATATGTGTAAAAATCTTCTAGCATCTCCGCCATTTCGATAGATCGAGCCTGAGACTTAATGCTCGCGCTCAGAAACGCCCCGTAATGTAAAAGAATCTCTGCTACTTGCTTATAGTTTCGGGATACTGCAAAGAACAACGGAGGCTGTGAGCTATGGCCGGTAGTGTGAACGTCAGCGCCATGCTCTAAAAGAACCTGTACGCAGTCTGCGTGATTATTCATCACAGCAATCATCAGGGCTGACACTCCCTTCCACAACCCGTTGGTAGTTCGAGCGTTGATGGCAGAGAGGCATTCATCACGGACCCTGCTTGGTAGCGACGGATGCGCGTCCCGGCTTAGAAGCATCTTGATCATGCCGTATCCATCCGTATCACTCTGTGTTGGAACTTGGGCAAGAATATGCAGGGCATTATATCCTTGTCTGTCATGATCAAGAGGGTTGGCACCCTCCCGTATCAGGAATTCAATGATATCTCCTTTGTTACTGGAGAAGCGATGCGAAGGTGTCCTCAGCACAAGATGCATAAGTCGATCGCCCGTCTGCCACGGCATAACCCCATTAAGCCCAGATCTAGAATTCAAGGCCAGTGCACGTAACATGTCTAGGCCTTGGAGGCATGCCTGATAAACAACCCAGGAATTTGCTGCTGATATGTAGTAGCCTAACGCTGAAAGGTGCCTCACGCGATCAACGTTCCCTGATAGAACCGCATAAATAAGGTCCTTGTATTCGGAGGGAGTGCAGAGCCAGTTTTCTGGAAATGCATTGGTGTTAATGGAATGGTCGTCCGAATGATCACTGTAATCAGTGCTTGTGGATGACGAACGATTAGACATCGTAATCGCTAGCGAATCAATTTCAATTTGAATTGAGGCGATGATGGATTGCTAATAAGAATAGGAGTGTAGAAAAAGGTGGTGCAGGTATGAGTGATTGATATATTTTCATTATGATTTGCGGATGATATGAACTGGGACCATGCAAAAGTTTCTTGTACCGGATTCCTGCAACAGATCTAAGGGTTAGGGAACGGGGTACCTAATCCACCCGACAGGCGGGGAATAGAGGGGGTTAGGCGGCGAGGTAAGGCTGGAAGCTGTAACCAGAAACGCAATCAATAATGAACCCGACGTAGTATCAAAAAAAAAAAAGAAATAAAAAGGAGGAGGGGGGAATATACATATAGGAAATAACTATCGATCCCGACTGCGGCATCCAACCTAGGCACCATGAATACCATGATTCCTTTAGACGTTCTGGTGGAAGTCGCCTGGAACCTGGATTCCATCTCTGATCTTCGTCGGTTCCGAATGGTGAACCGCGTCTTCGCATGTGCTGGATTCCTCCCTTTATTCCGCTCCGTTCACGTCATGAATACAGTAGAATGTCTCGAAAAACTCAGAGAAATTCAATGGTCTTATGGCTCACCTCCTAGCATACAACACTTGACTCTCTATCATGGGTCTTGGCCTACTGTTAGCACGTTTGACGATTGGAGCAACCATCCGCTGACATTAGATCCATGCGGCAGCAGCCCCTTATCCAAAGCGCTCGCGTTTTCCCATTACCAACAATTTATCAGCCGAGAAATCTTCCGACGGTTTGATACAGATGTTGCTGTGTTCTCGAACCTGTTTAGCATGTTTCACAACCTGCGAAGTCTAACTATTACCCATTTACACGCGTGGAGGTGGAGCCCTTTGGACAACCCCCAGTATAGCGCCTTCAAACAGAGAACACGAGTGCTTCCCTTATTCGGAGATTTCGTTCAGGACGTTAGTGCCCGAATATTCCCATGTCTGAATAAACTATCATCACTTCGGAGCCTCCATATCAATGGGTCCCTGGATTTAAGGGAAACTTCGCTTATGGGGGTGTATCCTGGCGTTACCCACTTACGGGTCACGTCTCTTGCTGTGAGCAATGGCAGGACAACTCAAATACGTGATTTCTTGATGTCTTTCCCCAATCTCGAGCACCTCCATGTCAGTACTACTGCCGTCGAGCTATTTTCCGAGCGATTACTTCCTTTATCTTCGCTCAAATGGCACAAGGTTTCCAAAGTCAGCATTGAAGGATTATGGGCAACAGAGCACGAACTGGTCGGATTTGTTGAGCAAAACAGACTCCAGAGCCTTGAACTTACAGAAACGTGTCTTGTGGAGGGTTCGTGGAGATCATGTTTCGATCGAATATACAACTTGTCCAACAAAACTGTCACATTTCTCGCCTTTGAATTTGAGGACGGAGATGTCTACAGTGACTCTACCATCACCAGAAACGTACCTAACGAATTAGGATTGAGGGCTCGACATTGCCTGCGAGCTAGTGTATGCTTTACTGCAAGGGATGACGCGTAGGGATGTAGCAGTATAGGCAGGGTTAGGTAGCTTCCCATTTCAAGCAGACATAATCATCAATATTATCTGCTGAGTGACGATTCTCGCAGGGTTATTCTCCTCCATTTTGGGTAGCTGAAAGGCAGAATTTTTTAAGATGCTTGGTTAGGGGCCGCCAAATTTGGCTGGAAACGTTCTCGCTGAAGCCAGGACTTGAATGCTAAACCATTAGGGCGTTTTAGGTACCCTAGGGCGAAGACATTCATATTATTATTCTAGCTTAAGTACTACCACGACAAATTTGATTCGAGTTTCTGTCTTCATTCCAGTTTGCGTCCAGTATAATATATGACCAATAGGCTATGTGTAATAGGACGACCATTTTTCACCATGTGATACAAGTTTGATGTTGACGTTTTTGTCGTGAAGATGGACAGCAAGCCCCAGATATCTTTTAGGTGCCCCGTCATAAGGTCATTGGGTGGTTTCCGAGCTACCACTGGCCCCTACGCTTCTACATTAAGCTTAGAATAACTCCGAGGATTTTGGTAAACGGAGCGAGAGAAATATATCATTCGACTACTACCCCGCGTGCTTTCATTGGTCGAGTGCTCAACTTTATTGACAAGCCACTCTTCTCCACCAGAAGCGCTAGACACAGAGATGCGTCGACAATAAGAACCTAATGGATCCTATCGCCATTTGCATAGGTAACACTTACCACGCATCCAGACCAGGTGTACGCATCCCAAGATGGCCGATGAGACACAGCCAAAACGGAGTGCAAAATGGCCTCGCCAACCGCTACCACGCCGATGCAGCTGTGCGCAAAGTAGTACGAAGGGAGAGAGATGCCGACCAGGTCAGCCAGCGGGTTGGTCCTGCCGCCGAGGAAGACTAGTAACATGTTGGCCGAGGTGATTGCTGCTGCTCGTTTCTCAAGCCCTTTACTGTCGGTAATCCCTAACCCCAGAAGTAACCCATTTTTAACGATATAGAGGCAAAGCACAATCAGTTGGAGACTCGAAATTGCAAGGCCAGAACCCAGCTTGAAATGGCTGAACCTGGCTGCCTTCACTCGTACTCGAGGCTCAAAGAAGGCGTATACGATGGTGCTGAGGAGGTAAAGGAGGGGGAGCGCTAAAGCTCCACAAAGCGCAATTAGGTACACAAGAGCACAAAGCCCATGGCGCTTAAGGATTCCCATTTAGTAATATCACTTCCATACGAGCAAGAAAATAACCGCATGTGTCACCTTGTCGTATTCGTTGACTATGCAATAGAAACCTCTAAAACAGACTAATGTACATTACACTGAGTACTGCACGGACCGTTGTACTCTCAGAGACCCCATTAAATCACTCGCGTTCCTGTCGTTGTCTCTCTGCAGGAGAGCTAAGGGCTAGGCTTCCCATTCCCAATATGATACTTTGTAGATCCGCGCTTCTGGACCGCACGTTAATCAGCTCTTCACATATTGTCTCTGATTTCCCTCGCGCACGTATCATTTCAAAGAATCGTGGCATAAGATTAGATACGAGTAGGAGTTCCTCTAGAGTAAGTTTTCGTTTGCTAGGTACCCCAGCGTAGAGCATGGCATTTTCGAGAGCATCAACCACTTCGGTAAGTAGCGCGATAGCATTCTTCAAATCGCCGACCAAAATCGGCGCTTCTCTCCAGGCCTTTCGGAGCTGGGCCCGTTGAGCATCGCGATCTTCGGGAACAATCTCATCATAAGATGGTGCTCCTGGCGGAAGGTATTCTCGAGACCTCCAACAAGGAAGGAGCTCACGCAGTGAGGTTGGGAGTGGACTGGTCGACATGAAGGAGGAAATCGTTGCGTAAGGGTAATTGAGCTTGTGGAATCGGTCCAAGGGCCAGTTCTAGGCTTGTCGGGCTTAAATAGTCATTCAGCCGGTTGAGAACGCTATTGCAGAACCCCGATCCTGTTGTCCGTCAACGGGGTTCGGTTCCTGCTACAGGTTGGGGGATCCATGCAAAGCAACCTTGAACTAAAGACGTCGCCGTGAAAACCCGTTTGCATGAGCCGGGCCACGTGGTCGTGTAATTTAGCAATGGCAGTCAGGGCAGTCAGTTTACGGATTCCAACGTAGTGCATTAGCAGATGAGGTTCAAATAAAAGTTTTGTTTTTAAATAAAGCTGCCTCTGTTCATCATGAGATCACACGGTTGAGGCGTGATCAGGTCATCTAAGACTTAGCTCAGCTTCTCCATTTCGTCGTGTACGATCTCGCCCATGTCATCGAGCTCATCAGGTGCAAAGCAATGGTCCTTGCGCCCAAAGACGCACTCAAGCCCCTGGTCACGAACCATTTTCCCCACCTCGTAGGGGCAGTTACTGATGCATTGTTCCCCAAACACGGGATCTTCAAACACCAAGAACAGATAGTCCGCACCCCCCAAACCTAGCCGCTCGTCGTTCAACTCGTGGGGAGCTATACCCCCAAATGGAAGAAGACTTGAGACCTCCCATGGACTATTTTGAGTAGAGTGGTACTAATTGATTTTATTGTGGTTAGTATATGCTTGCCGGGAATAAGATGATAATAGTAAACAGTAACAATTAAAAATATAGACGCTGACTTGCCCATTACTCTACTAATTCTTCCGCCATAGGCGCATGCAATACGGTTCGCCTTAAAAGTGCGATTCAGAATTCTATCAGTAAATCATGCCGCGTCACACTTAACTGCCCTCCGGTGGGCAGTTATCACAACGTGCACATGTAAAGTGCGTCGTCAATGACCCAAGGGTTCTCTTATGTGCTGTTTGTACATCCTTAGGAGCATCCCAGCTGGTGAGGTTATCCCATCCGCCATTAATCTCTGGCCATGCAACAAAATGAATGGGATTGCATCTTCCTGACGAAAGCCTATTCGCTGTCAGAGAGAGTCATGAATACTAAATCATATGCCTACACAGCCAAACGACAGATGATGCCTTGCTCGACAAAGATAGAGCCGACGTGGCCAGATAGTCCAGAACCCAGCGCTTCGCAAGTGTACCCAAGTTCAAGGTCGTAAACGTAGCATGGGGCCTTCCAGTTCTCTCCCTGGCAGATGTAAACCTGAGATATGAACCTATTAATATATAACATTGGAGATTAGAAGCATAAGGGGAGTGTACCTTTGGGGCCGCGCCAGCGTCTAGATCGACCTTCTTTTGCGGACCGTCGATGATATTTTGGAGATTCTTGGATGTGATAGATTTGTGTTCAGGAACAGCTCGCTCCTTGAACGGTGATGACCAAAGGTCGACTGCAGTGGCTACGCAAGTCGACAGGAGGGCGAGAGCAGCAATATTGAGCTTCATAATTGTATTGCATTGAGAAGTGACTTCACAGTCAAGAAAAGAGGAAGAGCTGAAGTTTAATGCGATCAGCATTCTTTAAGTAGATTTTGGTTTCAGTGCGGGTCGCTATAAAAATAGGTCAGTTCGTTACGGCGCATATAGGCGCCAAAGGCGCGGTTTGGATATTCTACAAATAGATTGTTGGCGTTCGGAATGCGGGTCGCTGTAAATCCACAACAGACGTCAGTGTCTCCCTCGGTGCTCCCGAAGAACAAGACGTTAGCGATATTATGATAGAGGCGTTTACCGATGTTCTGCATGTACGGACCTGCTTGAGGAGGCGGCTGATTAATACGGATTGTTCCGCACACTTGGTCGAATTGAGAGGCAGTCGAAAGAGGACAGCAGCAATGATAGATCAAATCATGTCGCATATGCTGAACGTAGCCATGGGGGAGTTGCTCCTACATCAGTTCGATTGAGTCAAAATTATTTGATCCGGTATCACTACACTTCATTCGGGTGTGACAAAAAGAGCGGATGCGTGGCACGGGATATGCAAATCCGCATATGAATAGACGACTTCATCTTAGAACCTTCATCAAGTACTCGCGTCATAGGAGCCCTGATGGTGAAAACAAAGAGTATGCGAATTTCGGAGTTTAATCAATGACTATCGAATCAGATGCAAAGGACAAAATGACCAGAAACACAATACCCAAGCCAAGTCCCTCTACTCTGGACAAGCTGTCTACTTCCTCCAAGACTTTGCCTTCAGGCGCATGTCCTTTTCCCCTGTTCTCGGAATGGATTGCCCACATTTAATCATGTGATCATGCAGGATATCCATCGTGCGCGTCTGCGTCCATTCTTTGGCGAGAAGCGTCTTAGAATGCAGCATGAAATCTTTGTCTTTCCGATAGTGGGCAATTCCATAACCGGCGTATTGAAAGCCCTTGCCCCACGGCATCACAAGTACAAGATTGAGCTCGAATTCGGCCGGCTCGCATCCCTCCAGCTGGGCCTTTTCGGTAGCCACCGAAAGAGTGACATTAGCCCCGTCGACAGCGTAATTTTCGAATGCCTCTTTGTAGCGATCGTCCGAACCCTTTATGTAGTACCCTCTCGACAGCAATGGGTTATCGTTGTTACGGCTAGGAAGCGCAACGGCTAACCAAGTTTTCCGCATAGGATGCCGTCCGAGAATATCAGCCTCTACTTTCCTCCCATCTTCGGGATCTTCGACGGTCATCTTATTCGCATCTGGATTCCCCGCGCCGTGGTATTTCCATCTTAGCTTCCGTCGCTCCTGAGAGTCGTACGGCACTGAATGCTGGTCGTCATCAAGTTCCGTAGCGGGATCACCAGTAGGTAGGGTTAACTGTACTTTAACCCGGCTCCTTTGTGTACGGCCAAACATCGCCTGAACGGCATTAAAATTTCTGTCATGAATGCTGAAATCTGTATCGGAATCCGTGCCATATTTCCACTGGTCGTAATCGACGGGGTTGTTGAGATACTCCTCTATCCTTCGATCTTGGATGCCCTGGCTACCTACGCTCGACAAGATCACCTCTGCATAGTACCAGAATTCTATTAATGGAATGTCAGGGAACTTCCCCTTGACTGTTTCGCTGTACTCGATAAATTTGGTGCGATCATTATCGTCCAATGCATTGATCACTGGAAAGTGTTGCTCGCCTTCCTGAGAGAAGAGGAAATCCTTCTCCTTCTCGGAGAGAGGCTCGCTGAGATCTGGCTGGCCCATGGACATTTCATCTTTATCCTGGGGCCACCTTTTTTCGAAGGGTTCTGTCAATCCGGTTGGTATATCTTTAGGCTCTAATCCTTTCTGTTGTAACAGCTGAACAAGTACATCTTGCCTCGGATTACTGGGCCAGTCGATCCTGTTCTTGAACATCATCTCGGCAAGCTCATAGTTCGGCCTTGCGTTGTCCCACCCATCGGGGGGGGGTGTTGCCGTTGACATGTTATAAATTGAGCGTTCTATATAGGGTAGAAAAATATGGGGTTCAAAGATTACATATAAAAGGCTTGAGTGATGTGGATAGTCTGGTGATGCCTGGCGAGGCGCGTTGCTTAAATACCTGAACTCTTGTATGAGAACAAATCGCGGAACGGAAACAAGATTAAGAAGCACGGAAACAGCGTCTCAAAAACACCACCCGACAAACAGCCCCTGGGAACAGCAGGAACAAAAATGACCACAAGTAACGGGAACGTTCGTCTGCGAGCCGGCAACGGGGCAAAAAGTCAAATGATTCGACCGCTACATAAGTTTGCCTTTCCTTGCTTCTTATGCAATCCCAGCACCAGGTTGAGCTATGTCTCGTTATACGGTAGTCATGCCTCACTTGCGCATTGAAGAGTCGAAAGAGGGGCCAGACAGGCCACCAACACCTCACCCATTTACTGAGAAATCTATGCGCCAAGAACTCGGTGCATGGCTCAGTTTCAAGAAAAAAACTCAACGCCTACGCCGTTACCCTAAACATATTCCTCATTACGATAAAAAAATCCTCGTCTTCAGTCATCACGACAAAAAATCTATTGGCATCTCACAATGTATTGAGACTAGACGCCAGAGCCGAAGGCTGACCGCTCCGGCCGACACTATGGAAATGGACCTTTGCGATCAGACTTCCTCGTCCTCACAGGCGGATTATCTCATCCAAGCGATGGAGAAACTTGGACTACGGAACTCAGACTCCAGTGATAGGTCGGCATGATTATGTAGATAGAGTTTAAGCACAGGGAATGTCCTACCAGGGATTCAAGATAAATGGTAGATGTCTTCGCTAAACCCAAAATAAAACGCATCTAAAGTTGCCCTTGACTAATTGATCAATACTTATATTTCATTTAATCCAAACCTTACAATAGAACGCACAAAAGACAAACAAGTCCTATCATATGCCAATCCCAAATTATACTCCTACAAAGCTGCTCCCATTACTCAAACCATGAGACATCCTTTGGCCTCTTAGCTGGCGGCAGTGACTGTGCCTGCGAGGGTTCGCGAGGCCGTTTCTTCGACGGGCCGGACGGTGGGGAAGATGCTGGCTCTGCGGAATCAATAGCAGTAGTGGATGCGAAGGGCGAAACCTCAAGATCGTCCAAAGTCGGTAGCTTAATGATAGATTTGATCGAAGGCGGACCGTCGTTATTGTCTGGCCATTCCAGTTGAAAATCATCTTCGAACGGGGTAGGAATCTGGCCGAATCCTAGGTTGGATTCTGAATGTTCAACTTGCCCATGGTTCGTATGGCTGCAAAACGGAGCAAAGTCATAGTGGGTAGTAAACTGGAAGGCTTTCGATTCGGCGCTTTCGATACGGAACGCCACCCGTGCCCCGAGTTTCGATAGCTCCATAGCCTTTTTAACAAAACCCTCTGTGCGCGTTCTAAAGCTGCGGAGAGGATCCTTGGGCTGTCCTCTCTTTCTTGATGCCATTTTGATGATGAGTAAAGGGACGAAACGAAGGACAAGAAGAAAAATGAGAATAAGAGAATGGGAGAGTGATGGGTGCGGTTGGAGATGGCAAGCAGAGGGGGCAGGGAACGCATTATAACTCCCGGCGTCTGTGTACAGTGGCACGTTCCTGATCCCGGGGCTATTTTTAGTGGACATCGAACAGTCCCTGTAAACGCTGCTCTGTACTCCGCTTCTTGTTACCGCGCGGCAAATACCACCCCACACCTACCTTTCTTAAGAGACGCTCTTTCCTCCGCATCCTCTTTCACGGGAAGGCAGGCACTAATCGCCATGGATCTTGCCCTTGTGTACATTATTGCCCTCTGCGTGGCCGTTGGGCTTCCTCCGCTGTACGTCCTCAGCTCGCTGGCACACGCTTACATTGAGCCGCGCGTCCGTGTGTACGCAGCCCGCTTTAGACATTCTAGGCTGGGGTTTAGGCTTGGGATGTCAGGATTGCAACTCCTGGTTCTTTTGTTGTACTTGGTTGCCAATGCATTACTTCTAGGTAAAGGGATATCCGATCGCGCAGGTCTGCAGAAACGTGCCGCGGCAATTGCCTCAGCAAACATAATGCTCCTATTTCTTGGTGGGAGAACGAACCCTATTGCGGACCTTGTCCACATTCCTCTTCCCACATACTATTTTGCGCACCGCTGGATTGGTGTTATAGCTGTAGGGGAGGCTCTTCTTCATTCCATATTGGTTTTGCTGCGCCGCCAGACGTGGGATGCGTTCACTTGGTCAGGATCCATTGTAAGCATCACCTGCGTATAGAGACAACAAATCTTTCATTTGACTCACAGAACAGGCTATTGGCGTTTTTTTTATTGCACTTACCCAAGCATTGTTCTTACGACAACAATTTGGGGCTTGGTTTAAAGCCTTCCACTTTTTTTGTGCTATAAGCGCACTTGGAGGGCTAATGTGGCATGCTGTCCTCCGAAAGCCTACGAAAGCAACGATACCAATATTCGTGTCTTGTGGGATACTGAGTGGAACACATATGTACAAACTGATTCGATTATTTCTTTTCCGTTCTATAATAGGAACTGTAAGTCATCGTGGGGAGGATGACTGTGCAGTCCGGTTGAAGGTTTCACTGACTCGCCCTGTCCGCGTCTTCCCTGGATGCTACTTTTACGTATTTTTTGCGGGGCCAATTCCTTGCTATAATCTACTACATGGCTACCCAATGATGCCTATTTGGGCCAATTCAGATCAAGTTGCCACAGGATCCACTACTGAGCTTTCCTTCCTTATATCTGCAACTGGGCACCATCAACGAGCCCTCAATTACACTCATAAAGGTCAGTTCCTTCGCCTAGAGGGTCCTTACGGAAAAGATCTCCACCTTGAATCTTTTGAGACCGTGGTTCTTGCCGCAAAAGGGATGGGCATCATCGGCGTTCTTCCCTTTGCCCTTCACCTTGCATCTCGTAGACGGCAAGATGATAGGGCTCGAAACATGTCATCTGAGCTCCGAAACTCAAGTGAGCCTGTCTTCGGTGATCTCAGTCGCAATGTGGACTTGATATGGTGGTTAGATTCCCCAAGCCAAGAGCACTGGGTCGAAGATCAACTGCGAGAGCTCCAGCAAACTGATACCAAGGTAGACCCACGGTGGCCTTGATATATAACATGAAGCTAACGATGGTAGAATATCCTCGTGGTCTGGTGTGTTTACCCATCTCTTCGCGTCGGCAGGAAGCTCCCGTTCGAGATCAACGGGCATTGGAAAGTGAAAGCTCTAGGAAATTTTGGCTTTCAAGAGTTTTCTAAAGAGCTTCAAAAGGAGACTCTTTATCCGGGCAAAAATATAGTGCTTGGTAGGTCCCGCAGAAATCCAAGGGCCAAGCTGACCATTTACAGCATGCGGTGATCCTGGCTTTCGGAACGATATACGCCAGATCGTTTTGCAAAGCATGTCGTCTACTCGAATTATCCAGTTCGCTGAGGTGGAGTACAGCCCCTCAGCACCTCGACATACCCTGCTACCCCCCAACGAATTGGAATCGGGACTCTCCCAGTCGATGGGGTTGGAAGAAAATACTAGGGCTAATAAAAGTATCAGAATGACAGAAATGGTATCTCGTAAACTATATCATAACGATTGAGTACCTTTTTTTTTTCTTTCTTCTTGCTCTTTTTTTTGGTTTTAGGTTTTGGCACACAAACGGGGATGGGGATGATCAAGAAGACAGTTATTTCATGGCACTAATTTTGTCTTACATTAACTAAGAATGACTTTGAATTTGTTGGTTCTCGGTGATGAGATCTACTCGAATGCAACCAATAGATTTCCGTGATGAACTTTAGTAGTTGTTATTTTAATTACTAGCCAAGTACAAAGTACTTAATTACGTTACCCGTAGCTTGAAGTATAGCTCCACATACGAGATCTCCTATTGCTTTAAGAAACATAGGAGATGACATGAGCAACTCAGGAGAGAGGGTGCGTGATGTAGACCAATCGAATTAGGTCATAGCTAAGCAGCCTACCTAGATGCAGAAGTATTATGCAATTTCCAAATTTTGAACCCGGTAAGCTCTCTTCAGTTTATTTCCACATCACATTCTAGAAATAGTTCTTAGATACTAGACGAGTCTATGTGAGTAGACTCAACTAAACTTCCAGTACAACCCAAAAACAGGGCTTGATATTTGCTTACTATTGATTTACGATGAGAATGGCGGATTTGGTAGTAAAATCTAGTACATTGCCACTAAAACTAGTGATTATTTCTTAAATGGTCCGTAAAGCGTTTGAGGAGCACGAACTCTTTGATCTTGTCTTTACACAACGGGCAGCGGAGTAGATTCAATGAGGTGCAGAAGTCTTTAGGAAGCGGATCTACCCCTTTCACTTTAGATTCCCTAGCAAGGCAGTTAATGATCCGCTGTGGAAGGTCTTCTGGCCACTCAAAGAGTCCCAATCGTGTACCGTAATAATTCATATCCTTTATGTGAAGGTTCAGGCGAGGTAAAGTTATGGAGTCGAGTTGTTGCCTTTTATGGTCGATTGGAGGAAGGCGATAGGTACTTGATAGGGTAGGCGCGTATGGTAAGCTGGATCGGTCGACGCCGGCATCCCCATACGTTGGACGGGGCCGAGGTAATTTAGGACGCGGTGGGCTTGGAGAGCCACGAATGCCGAAGGCGCCCGTGCTGAATGTTTGAGAACGAGTGGAAGGCAATAAGACGGATTGCGACTTGTCTCTTTTTCTCTCAGCAGGATGCCTAGCTTTAGAAAAGTCGATTTTGGAAAGTCTTTTCTGGTCGTTCGGGCAAGCACTGGTATGGCCATTGCCGCTCTGTTCATCTGTACGGTCAAATATTAGCATCTACCTGAAAGATTATCTGGCAGATGAAGACATACCACATGCAGGAAGGGGGTCTGCCATTCTGGATTCTAAGGTACGAGACCCTGCACGTCTCTCAATGAAAGCTCGCACAACACTGTAGTAGGGAAGAAGAGAAGGCTGGAGGCGCGTTTCATCAAGGACTCTCAGTTCCCCAGCTGTCACCCAATCTGTTGCACCACTGTCCGGAAACCGTGTGTTGATAGTGTTGATAAAGTACACGATGGGGTACTTGCGTTTATGAGAATAAGGCCCACCATCTTCATAGCCATCTTGCCATTCCAGTCTTCCTGAGTCCACATTGTAGACATGACAGTGTGGCACGTTTTTCGAAAGGCCTAGACTCTCAATGGTACCTGAAATACCAACAGTGCGTAGATCATCATTGGGGAGCAGGAGCGCTGCAAGCCAGCATTGAGACTGCTGTCGAAATGCTAGGTAGATCTCTCCTGGTTTGGGTTGATTGAAATGATTGGTTAATTTGGCATGTTTGCATCGGTCGGCCACCGTTGTTGAAGATTCTTGGAACAGCTCAACGGCGTGATCCTGCGCTTTTGCTTCACCTATAATGGGCTTAGGGTGTGTGGTCTGCTCCTCATCGAGACGGCGTTTCCGATTCATACAGGGCGACGGAGAACGTTTTCGTTTCTAGGGATTTTATGAGAATGTTCACAGACGGAAATAAACGGCGTACGTACGAGGTTTACTTGAATGGTCGCGTCCGCGGCGATGAGTATTTGTTGTTCTTGGAGGTCCATCAACAAGTCATCGTGCATTGCTATCAAGGCTCGCAGATCATGCAAATCAGCTTCATTGGAATCCGCAGCAATAGCCGACCAAGCATCTTTGATCCGACTAGTCACCACAGTGATCTTCTGTCTCAAGCTGCTAAAGTCGGGCCCCGACTGTGCGACAGTCCGTGAAGCTGGCGTCTCTGCTGGGAAAGGCTTGGCAGTCATGACAGACATGAAAATGTTGCCCAGGACAAATATACCCTAAGCGAAATAGATGAGAGCGGTATAGAAATCCAGTGTGTTAGAATAATCTGTAGAGAAAAGTAAAGGCTTGCTTGAGTGTCCATTGCAGTTCTTGTTATAACCCGTCTTCGAATGTTGGCTACCAACGGTGCGAAGCATGCTTCCAAATTTAGCTATGACCACAACCACAGTTTAATGAGGGTAGGTGGGTTAGATGATCTCCACTCGATGCAACCATTGAGTGATAGGGCGGCAAGCAAGGTTCCTGAGTGAGGGGCGCTCACACCATAAAGAGAACATCCCTGTTAGTATTTACGGGTCTACATAGGATGAGGAATTTCGATACAGTTTACAGAATCATGGTGAACTCGCCATTAACACTGTGAGGCCTTTTCTTTATCGACACATTGGAAGTGATCACGGGTCATGTCCCTCCTCATCCTTGTTCTCATTTGATGTCGTCTTGCTACCTTCTTCTCTGCGATCTAGTTGTGAGCAGACTGTCATGACGTACAATCAAGTTGATATATACAAGGCACCCCTAAATAAATAACCATCAAAAGCATTCGACGAGTGAACATATGATTTCTATGCCAAAAAACTATCCCGTTCTTCCCGTCCGCGAAGCGAAATTAATTGATCCAAAACCTCACTCAATCTTTCCATCTCATTGGCCATTTCATCGCTCATACCATCATCTGTAGACACAAAGAGATGATCTTTGCGACCAAAAACACAGTCAAGCCCTTGCTGCTTGATAAGGTCCTTCACCTTACAGGGACAGTTACTGATGCTTTGTTTGCCCAGCGACGGATATTCGACTTTGATGTCTAAGGTTGATTGCATTGACGTGACCGGTATCTCGAACGTCCTGGTAAAATCTTCGCCTTGTAGAACGCGGGCAAGAGTGGCAGGTGTGATCAGGTTATTGACAACGTGTTCCGATTCTTCTCCACGAAATAATAGTTGGGCACGCTGGAGATGGAGTTTCTTTATGAGGCTTACCATTGATGAACCAGGCGCAAGGCGACAGCACAGCTGCACATGAACCAACTCTGGAGCAGTATAAAAGAGGGGTGCTGATATAAGCTCGACGTAGAAAAGACATGCAATGAGTCGGCGCGCAATTTGCGACAACGATTCGCCATCAAATAGCTCGCCCTCGCTACGAATTGTAAGGTCGCGATTCTGAGCTTCCGCGCTCTTTTGGGCACTATGGACGTAAGCAGAAGGCCAAAAAAAAAAAAGGGACGGTGTGGGTATGGCATACTCCTCAGGCCTAGTGGAGAATCGATGATTTGCAAACAGAAGGACCGCGTTGGTGTCGCAGTACGTTGACGTCTCTGCTAGAACCCATTCTAGTCTTTTTCCAAACGAAATACGGAGACCTTTCTTGTCTAATTTGGGGCGGCTCAGATTTTTGAGATGATAATTGCAGTCTTGTATCGTCCATCCTTCAAGGAAAACGGTTTGGACAAAGAAGAGGCCTAATTTGGGTCAGGGCGTTGACTTAATGTGTGGGGAGGTAGGCCGGCAGTCGGTCGCTAAAGAAACACCCGACGTACCTATGCCCGAGCCTTTGATCAGGTCAAAATACTCCCGTAATGGGAGGGGGAGACCTATCATCGTTTGTAATTGTTCGAGAAATGTCAGTATGATCGATTTGCAGTGAGATTCTCCATTGAGCTCAAGCACCCGGATCCCCGCTGTCGCTGGTCTTAATAGCAAGGGCCTGCCATTTATTTTGTGGCACAGGGGACATTCGCTAATATTAACCTCCTTAGGGTAGCGTGTAGTGCGGAAATCACAGATGACGGCGCACGATTCACAGAGTCTGTGTCCACAGGTCAGTTCGTAGCTGCATGGTCGGGCCAAACACACGAAACAAGTCGTCTCGTGAAAGCACTCCTGCCATCCCGGACTAAATTTCCCGAGGAGGCGAAGATGGGCGCGTGCTGAAGAACCAATATGTCTCTCGAATGCCATCTCAATAAAGTGAGTACGAATTCTAGCAAGCATTGTACTGGGGCCAAGACGTTTTTCTACTTCAGCCATCGATACACGGTAGTACTTGTCAAAGGTTAGTGCAGGAGGGAAGACTACGCTGATTGTGTTAGTAAAAAATAGGTTGCGCCAGGTATAAGGGCTTACAATGCATTCCGGGGGGGTGGGCATCAAGTTCCAGTGCTGATGCTATTATCAAAGATTGATCGATACTTGAATTTCTGCTCGCTAATATAAACCTTACAATGTGCTCCCCTAACTGTTGTGAGACCGGATTTTTCAGACGTGCAGCATGGGGAAAGTCGATCTGTTGGCCGCTGCACTCGCAGAACTGATTCACCGCGGTTTGAAGGAATTCTTTGGTATGCTCGCCATTGAACGCAAAGCCAGCAGCCTCACGAACCCCAAAAGACTCCTCGATCTGTAAAGAAAAGTCCATAGACGCCTTCCAAGTAGGAAGGAATCGTACGCTTTCAAATGCACCACAGTACGATTTATCCGCCTGCGAATCAAGACCCGTCGCACGATGCTTTTGATCAGCGCAAACTGTGGCCATTAATCTAGCGCGAAACTGAGACTCGAATTTCTCGATCGTCGCGCCTTTACATCTGCTGAACAATATCAACATTCTTGGTGGCGACGGCCGGGAGTTGAGCCTTGAGCGCTGGATCCAAGTAGCGACAAGATTAATCACAGGTTCCGCTTCGCCAAGATCCTCAACGAACAATAGGATGGTAGTGGCGAAAGGAACCAGAACTTGCCAGTATAGCTCGTGAGCGAACTTCATGATGCTCCGCGCTGAACTATGGGAAGTCAGCGGGAAATGAAGAGAATGTTGGACTTGATGGCCCATATCCGATCCGACTGCCTTCTGTTCTAGCGCTTGAAGATCATGCAATTCGCAGTCAATCACAATGGTCGACGAGGACACTGGGCGAAAAAAAATGCCACGTTCGTTAGTGACTGTATCATCAAGACCAATGCTGTTGAAAAACCGAAATTTGTCTGAGGCCCCAATCGCGAGCACCAATCTCGGCGGAAAGATCAATCCATCGAAGATGGCATAGGCGCGACGATGTTCCACAAGAACTGGGCTTTGCCCACGTCTTCCAGCCTTGACCTCAATCCACTGATAACATGACATCGTATAGCGCTGCCTTGTGGTTCCGCTCGTACTGTATTTGCTGCAATGGGAACGGGTTGTTCGTGCTAAATATACTTGGAAAGTTCACATCATCTAGATTCTGTTTACTGCTGCGGTTCCAGCTCCTGGATTCCAGCTCCTGGATCTAAGTTCCTGGATTCCTCGTACCGAGGCTGTTGTGGACCCTCCAACCAATTGAGCCTCCACACGCCACTCAACCCGGAACCGGAGTCTTATAGATATAACACACTCAGCTGGGGTGACGCAAGTCGACCTTATTTGATCATCAATCATTGCCAAGTAATACCTAATTCACCATGGAGCTGGTCGGCGTAGTACGCTGCCCAGTGAGCTCGTTATTGCCATTCGGAGAAGGCAGGCAAACCGATCCTGATACCATCAGTCATCTTGCAAAGTACTTCAAGAAACAGGAATGCAAGCCGAATGAAAAACGAAACCACATTTCTGGCATCGTTACTCCGGATGATGTCAAGTCTATCCTCAACATCCTCAAACTCTCCCCGCAGGCCTTGAGGGCGTCGATAGATCAAGAAAAGGCCCCCTACCTCTCCAAATATCGAATCGCTTGCCTGAACGGACGATACAGACTGAGAGCAGCGCATCGCAACAGCCCACTAGCTTGGTGGACGGTCGAGCTTCTCTGCATCCAGGGCACCTGGATTGAGTTTCCACGCGTTCTCATACCATCCGTGGTAAACCCTCAAATAATTCAAGATGAAGTTGAATATCATTCACGTGAAACTCGATACTCTGATGCGGAGGTGTATAGATTGACGAGAAAGTATATGGTCAAGAGAGACAAAGCTCGTACACTTCAGCATAGAACCCGCTTGACGCCCCCTAAAGAGATCAGTTTGAAGGGCCTTCTCAAGAGACCCAAAATCGTCGCAGCACTTGACGCCTTACTGGAGTTTCCCGGGGTTATCGGAGGTCTCCAGCTAGGAAATTTTCATAAGCATCTAGCACTTCACATAGACCCTCAAATTTGTCACTATTTCGGTCATACTTATGACATCTGGAACTTCATCACATGCAATGATCATAGCATCAAGTCTGCAACGGATATTGAAACGGTCCAATGCCTTCAAATGCGAGCCCCATCAGCAAGCGAGATGGACAGAAGAGCCATAAAGCAAATGTTCTCTGATGGAACCGTCTTCCGCGCCATCGAGAATCCCGACCTGAGAGACAGTATCCAGGAAAGGATTTTATCGCTAGAAGTCATCATACCTAGTGTTCAGATGTTCCATGAGAATATGAAATACATTGGGCTCGGGGCAAAGATATTAAGAACATTTCTAATGGAGAAACCGGCCGACAAATACGACAAGCCAACGTTGTACGAAAGCCTGGTCAAGTGCTGGACCTGTCCAGAGACCTCGTACATTGAGGTAGAGGACGGCCAGCTGGCCCCGCTCTCTGAGGCTAGGCTCACCCCGTACTTGGTGTACAAATCTGTGTTCGTCGCAGCAATGCGTAATTTTCCGCGCTTGAGCTCGGAACATCCGAGGCAAGATGTAAGGGGTGAGACGATGGCGTCATCTCCTGAAAGATCTCGAATTCGCTATCTGTACTACCTGGCTTCGGAGTTGGGACTCGACAACAACAAGATCAGAGCCGGGCTAGAATGGCAAGAGAACCATCCGCTAATTTATGATTACGAACCGCAGAAAGGCCTCCCTGCTGATTGGAGAGGAGGGATCCCCTTCACAAAGACATTCCTCGAACTTCTTACTGAGTCGTTCCTTCCCCGTATGGCACACTCTACGCCTCAGGGGGATAATATTACGCCTTTATTCGTTTTTACAGATATTATAAATGCTTTTTTTGAGAGGACAGAGCATCTTTCCCTTGACGCTGGCGGAAAATCGCTCCACCCTTTACCATCACCCCTAACAACAGCGTCTTATTCGCCTGCAGCACAAACGGAGGATAGTATAATGTCCGATGTTAATGACGAGAACAGGGGGGCCAGGGGCTCCATAAAGACATCTGCCCCCCCTCAACGGCAGGATAATTTCAGCAGTTGGGCCGGAAAGAGGTCGAGTCATTCTTGGAGAAGTCTGAAAGCAAAAGCCAGGCGCATTCCGAGATGGCAATTTCAAGAGACAGCCCCTATGCCGGACCGAAGCAGAAGATCTCAGAGAGGTGTTTCCGAAAGCCAAATGATTCGACCTGACGTTCGATCAACTCATCCCATAGAGTCGGTCGGCGGACCCGGAACCGATTTACATCGAAGGGAGCAGGCCTTGATTGAGCAACCTATTGGTGACCAAGGTTCAACAGACTTAGTGACTTATCGGCCCGGGTCAACTGGAACGATACCCGACCGAAGCGGGCGGTCAATCAGAGGAATTTCTATATCACCGAGTTTAGCAGACTGGTTATCTACTTTAACTCCAAATCGAAGAACTCAGCAGCAATTCCCACGTTACCACCTATGGCAACAAGCGAGCCCCTTGGAGGATCAAGGACAACCTTCCGGCTCACTAGTTCTTCGGCAATCAATATCAACCAAGTTAATGCCTGACCGGAGCGGCCGTTCAAGAAGAGAAAGCTCTGAGAGCCAGGTCTACACCACACTGAGTTCAGCTGATCCAGAAGCATCACATGGATCACTTGCATTGGTCCCGTATTCAAGCTCCTCGCGCCAGGTACCTCAATCTAAAAATCCCTCCGAGGGCCAACGTCCAGCCAGCCCCAAGGGAAAACTACCTCAGCCTGAAAGCCCCTTCGAGGGCCAACATCCAGCCAGCCCCAAGGGAAAATTACCTCAGTCTGAAAACCCCTTCGAGTTCCAATATCCAGCCAGCCCTAAGGGAAAACTACCTCAGTCTGAAAACCCCTTCGAGGGCCAACATCCAGCCAGCCCCAAGGGAAAATTACCTCAGTCTGAAAACCCCTTCGAGTTCCAATATCCAGCCAGCCCTAAGGGAAAACTACCTCAGTCTGAAAACCCCTTCGAGTTCCAATATCCAGCCAGCCCCAAGGGAAAACTACCTCAGTCTGAAAACCCCTTCGAGTTCCAACGTCCAGCCAGCCCCAAGCTTGCTCCTCTAAAAATACCAGAGAATGCACCCCTCATCTTAACACCTGAGATCCTCGAGGGCCTACGTAGTGAGATCCTCGAGGGCCTACATAGTGAGACCCTCGAGGGCCCACGTAGTGAGATCCTCGAGGGCCCACGTAGTGAGATCCTCGAGGGCCCACGTAGTGAGCCCCTATCACGCAAGAGGAAACATACAACCGAGCATGAGAGTGAGCCGAGAACAGAAAACTCAGTACGTGTCCCACCCATACGCAACATGCGCCAGCAGAGAAGAAGGGGACCATCGGGCCTCAATCACGCTCGGCTGATGCAGAACCGCGCGAAGCGAAACCATGCCAGCCATGAGATGCCTCAGGGACTAGCTTCAACTCAGCGACTTCCGCCGCTTCAGACATCATCATTACCAAGACGACACGCAATTTACGGACCAGCCCTCAGTCCTCATAAGCGTCGGTTACTCAAAATCAAAAAATCTTCTAAACACAAACATTCCGATGAGTCAGAAGACAGCGACAGCGAGACCCAAGATAATCAAGAGATGGAAAGCACTTCTTCCATACCACCTACGGACTTTTCAATCCGTCCGTCCGAGCGGCAGGATCCGCCCATATAGATGATGGAGGGTCGCTAACAACGGTGACAACTTGGCTATTTCTTGTAGGTGTGGAATATGGTCCCATTCTGTGATTAGAATAATTCCTATGCGGCTAGGATGTGGAATCTTGCTGGAGGGTGGTTGACTGAAGACGAACAGCCAATATGGGAGAGAAGTAAGCGCCTCAGTATTCATCGAGATTGCCCAGAAGACGATTTCAGACGCGGAGCCATCTCTCACCCCCCTCCATGGCGGCAAATACATGGCCAATTTAAGCGCTTACAGATCGCCGAATGCAATTCTTAGTGGAGAGGGCAACGATGTATTGGGAGGGTAAGAGCATGCTCCGAATGGGTAGGGCATTATATGGTGCTAGGTTATATAAAGCCATGTCAGACCCCCGACGAAGGTGAAGCAAAAGGTGAAGCAAAAGGCTATCCCTCCTTCTTAAACAGCTGAGAATGGATAACACTTATCAATACCGAAGCATGCATCCCGTTGTGGGTCTCAATGGGGTCCACCACGGAAACTTAATGCTTGCACCATTGAATCAGCCAAGGCGCAGCGTTAGATACCATCGAAGATACGAAACATACCTTGAAGCTGCCTTGAAAGATGCGGAAGACGAGAACCAAGCACTACGCCAGCATAACCAGCAACTGATGTTAGCATTACGCCACCTGGTAAGCTAGCCTTGCTCCTTCCCGACTGCAAAGTTAATCCTCTCAAGGCACCTTGGGCCTGTGTGAAAGCACCCGCACGTACATATTCCAGGGAGGTTGTAGACAATCGTGAAGTGGGAGGGCCGGATACTGATGAGAGAGAAAGGACAGACGAGCTTGAGCAAAGGGAGCCAGGCGAGCAAGGAATTGACAGCCGGCAGGTGCAGGCGAGCCAGTTCAGGGGAGCTAGTTCAGGACGGTCGGGTAGTATGGACAGTGGACTCAACAGACTTAACGAAGGAGGCAGCAACTGTGGAGTAGGTAGCTAGTGCGGAACAGGCGGAACGAATACGCGTCAGCCTTAGGGTTGGGGCAAAGCGTATGGCCCGCATCTCCCTTGAATCATGTGAAAAATGTGTGCATTAGTCAGGTGCGAACCCGACGGGACGGTACGCCCCGGTCTAGCGTAGACCACTGACGTGATAACATCGAATGAGCTTATAGTTCCACACACCACTACCAAGATAAATGAAAGCATGTGTAGCACTAAGAGGGAAAACAAGTTTGTCATTTGAGAACCAACAATCACATTCTTCATAATTGTGATAAGAGTAAAATGCCTCATATGGGTCAACCACACGCCGTCAGGTTCGGGAGTGAGCTGACATGGATCTACAGAAGGATACACGGAGGAGCCACCGTGCTGTTTTCATCAAACAGTTCAATTTATGCCAATACTTGATAGTGACCGACGACGCTATCGGCTTTTACATTATAACTCCGATCATGGTTATTATCATTCGTACAAGATCCCTTCTAAACAGGCTAAGAAAACAACAGTACAGATACCAGCCCCGCCGTAAACTATTATGCTATCTCCCTCAATTTTTACGCCTCGCTCAAATGCATAATGGCTTCCTCTGCTTTACAACTAGACTCGATATGCGGTACCTCAATCACCTTCCCCAGCTGAATCTGTTCAGTGAAGTGATTAAAGAACTTCTCCATGCCTTTTTTGATCTTCTCCACCTCGGACATCTCATCAACTGACTGTTGATGTTGCGTGTCCATCTTATTCGCGAGTATGGAAAGTTGCGTATGAGTATCTAAAATAAGGGCCTCTAGCTGATCCATTCTGGAATGGAGTTCCGAGCTTGACAAACACGTCAGTTTTATGCTTCGAGTAATGCCAAAAAGCGTACCATTTCAATCCACAATCGATCGTATCTGGTCTCACGACGAAGTGTAAACAACATGGTTTGAGGAAACCTGACGAGTTTGCCATTGTAGGTTGCCAAGATTCTGAATGAGGCATGCGATTGGTATGGCAGTAGTTCCATGCCGGTTCATTTGCGCTTGGCTGAGGTGGTGGAAGTGACGAGGAAGGGTAGGAGCTCTGAGTGTCAAACGTAGGTTGCCATGAGTTTGAGAGCAGAGAAGGGTTGGCCTGGCCATTGCTCTGGTTGATACCGAGCTCAATAGGAACCTGAGAAGGCCAAAATTGGTCCTCGGAGAGCACTTGGTTCATGTTTGGTTGAGAGATGTATTGAGACATGTTGCAAAATGAAGCTGCACGCCACCTTCTGTGATTAGTATCGCCGGAACAGAAGGCTCTTTTATGCTCGAGACACCTGGGCAATAACCACAGGGGTAACAGACTAAACATTCTGGTAAGCGCCGAAGGGGAAGACGTAAACGCTAGAACGAGCCCAGCAACCTTTCACGGAATCCAGTTCTCAGGCTCCCGAAATCTACTCTGGAAGTATCCACCATCATCTATAAAAGAAGTTTAATGCGCTGTGTGTTTCCCATCGCCTCTGACCCGCATTATTGAATACAAGGTGAAAGATGAAGCTGCTTCTTCTCCTTGGCTTTCTCGTTTTCCCTGCGCTTTCAACGGGCATGCTCCCCGTTTTTTGTATCTTCAATCCCATTCAACTTGAAGCCGGTGTTTCTCTCATCTCCGCAAGGTAAGGATGGAGAGTAACGCAGTAGGCCTGCTAGCTAATTATTCAGAATTACCCATCCTCCCGCAGACCGCTGCACGGCGTCTATTATTTTTGGTGACTCCGATTACCCTCCAATTACGTTTCACTTCAACTTAATTCACTGCATTGGCTCGCAGATCGCGAGTTTCCCTATTCCTATTGGTTGTCCGACAGGGGAGGCTTACATCACATGGTGAGCTTCACCATGCATCCTAAGTGGGTTGCGGCTAATTCTTGCAGGCATTGCGCAGGTGAATCACCATCATGCAATCGTGTGTTCATTTCTGGCGGCCAGTCGGATTTAGATCCTCCCCTACCACACGAGGAGAAGGTTATATGTGAGGCGGAGTCCTCAGCTTCAATGACACCACCCACCACGCCAGCTCTTTGCTCCACATTTGCAACTCTACTAGCCACCAACGCACCAGTTGTTACAATGGTGACCAAGACTATCTTCGATGTTGCTACGGAAGTTTTGACCGTTAGTCCTGACGGAATGACTCCGAAGCCTGGCTCATCGTGTTCAACCAGAGGGCCGTTTACAAGAACGTTTCATTTCCCAAACACGACCATCAGCAATTCTCTGAGCGTGCCACCGGGGCGGCCACAGAGCACTCTTGGTACGTCACATAACTAGAAAAAAAAAAAAAAAAAAACGGGAGAAACCCTGACGATGTCACAGGTACGGTCACTAAGAAGGGAGGCGAAGCCACTCAGCTGGCTAGCGTTGTATCCGCAGCATCCACAACAAGGGCTCTGATGGCAGCCACGGTTCTATCGACAATCACGATTACCGTCTTTATAAGCGCTTTCATATATGGTTAGATAGCTTGGTTCTAATCTTGTCTCTCATTTTTCACTTGGGTGTCCCGTAGGCTTTGTTGCTGGAAGCAGGGCATTTGGAAAACATACTCGATCCTTGCGCCTGCTCTTATTCAACTCAGACGTTTTTTATCTAGCTATATTTGTACTTCTTTGTAAATAGATTGGGGAAACATCAGCATTAATTATCTTTACCATTGAAGTTAAATACACGGAGGCATAAATCTTTTTGGGGGCCTTTTCCGAGCTCTAACGTCTCCCGAATCACTTGGGTACCCATCGTGAGTACCGAACCGGAGATCTTCTTCTCAAGGCCGTATCAATTTGCACGTATGGAGCGACCGTTTAATCAAGACGTATAGGGAAGGTAGTATTGATTAAGCGCCTCCAAGACAGACTGGTCATGCTGATCTCTGAAACGACTGGCGCTGGTGATGGGGAGTGTGGAATCTCGTTAGCCAACTCGGAGGGTCACTTGGAGAAACCTGGATGAGCGAATGCATTCTATGTCACGTAAGTGTCGGCAGGACCCCATTGTGGAGGGTGCACTTTTTGAAGGGGTGGGTGGCATGATTTCTTTGACTTGCGTCCCGAACTAATTTTAGTCTCCGGCCATTGAACTTTCGTCGAAGCCGCCAAAACCCCAGTACCAGGTATCCGTCGCGAGAACATGCGTCCTGGGAATGGATGCCGAGAGCTGAATCGTAAGACAGAACTCAGGTTCTCGCGCAAGTAAATCATTGCAAGGCAGCTATTAGTACGGTATAAAACCTCTCAAGGTGTCGACTCAATAGCAACTTACTTCTTTACAGAACACCTTTCAATCTACTCAACTTCTCAATGGCAAACAATATGATCAAGACGCTCCTCAGGCTCTGGAAGTCTGGGAAACATTTGCCCGGAGAGATCTCCATCAATGACATTATTCCCAAAACTCGTGCCTCTAAAGATGATAAAATCAACGAGATTGTCAAAAACGCAAACCTTATTCAAGACGTGAAAGATTCCATTTCACTCTTTGAGCAAGCCCTTCGTGCTCTCGAGAATTCCATACAATTCCGAGTTAACGGAATAGCATCAGGTCATGACGTGCTTTTGGATGACGAGTTCTTACTACTGTCTCATGTCGTACCACTGCTTCTCCCATCCGAGATGCTGAAAGAGGCACGAGAACGGTCCAAACCAGCATCTGCCCACGCAACGATTGGTTCCAAACGCCGGATCGACGAGAGTGATGAAGAAGACAAGCCTTTGAAAAAGTCCAAACGGTCACATTCAATCAAAAGAAAGGCCCGGAATAGTGATGATAATGAAAGCGATGATGATGGGCCTTCAAAGAGGCGGCCTAAGACGACATCCCCTACCAAATTAGGGTCTAGGGGGCGTGAAAACCGTACCGAAGATGATGTCAACATTAAGCGGGAGCCGGAATAGACTAAGATTGATGTACATTCGGGGGCGGTTTTTTAAAAAACAATTTGGCTCTGTTATCGTTGCTTTGAAGATAGGACACAGCTTAGTTTCAATGATGTATTGGAAGCTTCATATTCAAATGGGTTCCTCACAATTCAGCGGACAACCTGTGGATTATTGCACTACAGAGCTAACAAGCGCTTAGCAAGCGCTGGATATAATTAGAAAGAGCAGGTAGGCGCCAATTCTTCGTAATCTCGGGCGTCTAAGGTGGTGGTGACCAGAGTATAAATGTACCCAATTCCCACTATAATCTACGAGTGCCAGTCCAACCCACACCCGCCACATTTAGCAAAGATATGATCAACATGAATTCGACAACATCGACTGAGGGTTCGGCTGCGCAGCCCCAGGATGCCCATGACTCGATTCCAATTGTTCATTCTGTGAGTTTTCCTTTTTTTTTTTCCCTTCATCTATTGTTCTTCTATCCTATCTCTCCATTGAGCACAAGGCCCTGTGCCGCTAACCCGCTCAGGGTGAGCAAATCGGGGTCTATGATCCAATTCGTGATTCAACCAAGCAAATCTTGGAAGTCGAGTCCGAGGAGTCAGATAAACCACGACGTACGTATTCTTTCTCAAGGTCAAATATAAAGCTCAGGCCCTCTAATGACATGATAAGGCGAGCACTGGGGCTCGAGACAGCAGTCCGCTACTAGCAAAAGTCCGAACACCGTTCCGCTGAGTAATGCTCAGACCACAGCCAGCCCTATTTCTGTCGATGGTGGACGCGCAAAGTCACACAGGTCAGGTTCTAACAGCCCGTTGACTGTTAGTGATCCTTATGTTATCGCTGCTACGAATCAAAGAGTCCTAGACCAAGCGTCCACGCCTGTGATCCCGCAGCATAGCTATTCCAGGGTGGCGGCTCAGGAAGATTCGCAAATCCAGCTGACCCCAATTTTGTCACCTGTGGACGATGCATCAGACATTCCTGTTCTGCGACTTCCGTCTGTGGAGCTCTCATCTGACTCCGACAGAGATGCCGCAAGCATGATGGCACCATCATCAAATCTGTATGAGTTCTCGTCCCGACTGTCTCATGCAGCGAATGGGAATATACACATTGGACATCCTGCTTGCGGGAGGACCCGCAATGTCCTCCCTCAAACCCAGAGGAGACTTCCCGGTATTGTCACATGGCCTTCGACCAATCCTGGAGCCCGTCGTCTCACTGTTCAACGCCATATTGCTGTCGATGATTGGCCACTCGATCTCAAAGATCGCGTTCTCAGTCGATTCAATCCGAGGTATAGGAATCGCAACTTACGGCCTTCAGATTTTAAAAACCCTCAAGGGCGTTATTTTTGTAAATCTTGTGTTAAGCAGTGGGCGCATATACGTACTTTTGCTAAGCATATTGTTCTTGATCACTGAGGTATACCTTCAGGCCAGAAAGGGCCCTTCAGTTCACGAAATAGTTGAGGCCAGACAGGAATTAAGCATTACAAGGTGTTTTCTGCTCTTTTTTTGTTTAAGAGAGAGAGAGAAAACGTTTTAGAGTCACTTCGTTTCCTTCCGTTAGTATAAATACATTGCTATAAATCTGGGCCTTCTGCATTGCAATCAGCCATGATGGGAGCGATCCTATTAAAAATCTGCCGCCTGTGAACTCTAAGCGGGATACCGTAGCCAGGAACCCTACAAGGGACCGAAAGGCTCCTGGAAACAGAAACCGGAAAATGGTCTCAGGTGGGAGGCAATGGGGAATACAAATAAGACGTCTTGCCTTCGCATGCATTTGTCTGCTTAAGGCACAGTCTAATCTTGCTCAAACCATAATGGTCGGCAGGGAGAGCATTCAGTTAGAACATGGTCACTTCACATATGACCAACAACAAATTTCACAATTCGACATGATGACCCGCGATTCACACTTCATAAGTCCCTGGCACAACATCCTTGTGGCCATCTTCAACTGGCTCTCCCTTGCCGGATTTACGGTAATTCCGGGAACGTTTACGGCGCTCAGCCATGCAGCGGGCTTAAACGATTCGCAAGCCGGGAGAGTAGTACAGGCAGCTCTTCGTAACCCGTCTCTTCTTGGACTAGGAATTTTTTTCTGCTTTATTGGAGGGTTTGGAGTTGTATGGTTTTGGTGGAAGTATAGACTTAACTATGTGTGGCTTAACGACCGAATTTTTTTGTGAGTGTTTAAGGTGCTCGGCTGTCAGGGTATTATGCTAACAAACCTCATGGCCCGGCCTCTTAAGTTCATCGGTTGCTCTTATTATGAATTTAATTAATATTTATACCGCACAGGGAGGGAGTTGGTCCGCCAGTGCAATTGTTGCTGTTTGTACAATTGGGATACAAGTATTCGTAATGGCACTAGCATACGGCATTCATACATTGCTCCTAGAACGACTTAAAACATAATAAGAGTCTAGATTCAATCAAGCATAACTTTTTTTTTTTTTACTCAAATAGATCTCACAGAAACATTCATGTGTGTATCAAACCCCTGGGGACAGTCCTCGCCGAAAAAGCAGAGTTGGCAGCCAAGTTCACAGTTCCTTTAAGAGTTCCTTTAAGATGGGTCAAACTACGGCCGCGCAAATCAAACTTCGTCTAGGCTTAGGAAAGAGCGCAGCTTAGTGCTTTCGGGGTTGATAGAATGAAACTAGTAGTATGAGAGTCTCAATTTGCTCTCTGCAGTTTTTTTAGGTGTGCATTGGCTCAGCGCGGTACAAAAATACCTTAGTATCGCGCAGGCTCAAAATTGGTGTAGCCAGAGGTCCGTGCGGTTAGGTGCCCAGATTAGAAGCCAGAGCTAAATATATTACCGTAGGCGCTTAAGACTCCGGGAGGGGGTGGGCGCGTTTAATTGAGAGCAGAGAACAGGGAACTGAATACGAGTAACGGCGCTGGGAAATCGTATATCAGTACTTGTCGCGCCCATCTCAAGAAATATATATTCAGAACGTGCGACAGTTCGGACTGAGCTTTCCTTTGATTCTCAATTATACCACATAGGCAATAACTGGACTTTTTTTAATTCGTGGAGTCATTGTCTCGCCAACATGCCTGACATTACCGATAGCACTCCCCGTGGAGATTCCCCTGCTAGGGAATCTATACCAATTGTGCTATCCAACACGCCCTCAAACCTGCGCGGCCCAACAGACGACCTCATTCATGCCGTCTTGACTGGAGACGTTACCCGCGTTCAGTATCTGTCGATGCACAATCTATCCATATCGGCGGCTGACTCTTGGGTTGTATATCAAGCCTGCCTTCAAGGCCTCGAGATGATACACGCTCTTGGATTGAACCCCAAGGCCAGGCTTAATCGAGTCCTGCCGTGGCAAATGGGAGACCAAACCTTGCATTTCATTTTACGCACACCTTTCTATCGGTTCTTAGGAACGAAGCTTGGCGTAGTTTCGTATCTAATTCAAAACGGAGGTCATCCTTTGCAACGAGATCGACAAGGGAATACTGCATTGCATATCCTTGCAGAGTGTGCCATGCAGAACAACAACGATGGCTTCGGAATTATGAGAGTTTTACTGGATAAGACCGAAAGGGCTCCTATTTCTAAAAGTGTGCGCGATACATGTCTGTCCAATATTGACCTTCGCAATATCCCTTTAGAGAAAGGTGAGGGCTGCACAGCCTTAATGATTGCCGTTATGTGTAATCACGCCGACGCAGTACAAACTCTCTTGGAGCATGGCGCCAGTCCCCATGTTGTTGGCCCTTCATTCCAACCGCCTCTCTATTTCGCGGTGTCAAAGGACTTCGTTGCCGTCGCTCGGCTTCTCCTACAGTACGGCGCAATTATCAACCCCGAGATTGAGGATAAGGTTCAGTCTTTGGAGATGATGGATATTATCAGGCAGAATCTGTTGACCTATGAGATGGCTTTAGGACACTGATTGCAATTGTTATCCTAGTTTGTCAGTTTGCCAGTATTGAGATTATAATAGAACCGAAGTACTTTTCATCGTATAACCCATAAAGCCTGCTGAATAGTCGGTACAGGGCCTTGAGGATGGCAGTAATACGAAGTCACGCAGAGTATGTTTTACACTTTGACGCAGTGCCAATTCTCGTCACCTTTGTGCTTTAAATTCATATAATTTCCAACATAGATTCAATTCCCGCCGTACTTATACAGCTAGACTTTCGTTGCATTATTATAGGGCTGTAATGCTAGTTAAGAGAGGAATATAAGAGACGGCCTTCTGGACGAGTGGAGAAAGACAGACTAGCCATAGTTACATGTGAAGCTTATCATTTTATTCAAGACTCAGGCTTCTGCTTAGTGATATGTTTAACGTTCCTGAAGGAGCTCAATCGCGACTATTCGAGTAGATACTCTTTGCTACACAGCGATTTGCGCACGTTCCTTCGATATTATGTGGACAGTTCCCGATTCTCAGTGTAATGGAAAGGTTTCCAGAGACATCGAGTGGATCCAGCTCCAGGAAACACATCCCATGGAATGTCGCTATAATAAGTACCTGTTTCCAGCTTTGGGAGCCTATTCGGGAATCGACAAAGTATTTAATGTCTTTAAGTATCCCTACCATGCAGTTCACTTGGTCTAGAAAATCTTCAACCCCCTTTTTTTTTCAACATGTCTGAAACAGAACATCAGTCGCTTAGTAGGAGCTCCTCCAAACTGAGCAATACATTCGAGCCCAAGGATATTAAAAATGAGCATGCTGAAGTACCTGATGGTCCTAGGACGATTACCCAGGGTAGTATTGCTTCCAATCTAACGATGAAGGACAGTGAAGTCGCGCAAGTGACTGTTCCCGAGAAGCCGGCATTTGGACCCAGGGTGTATGGCCAGCTCACTACAGACATCGGGATGTCAGCGTACTCGGAGACCAAGAGAAACCCTTTAAAAAAAATACCGCAGCATAGGTCCAGTGACTGGATGAAGCATAGCCCTTTCAGTATACCTGCAGCCTCGAATTCTAGGCGAGACAGGCTGATCCGTCTGCAAAAGACCCGACCGCCGAAAATGCCAAGGCATGATATTAAGAAGATGCGCAATTTAACACGCGTGGCTTCCCTAAGCCGTAGGCTGGTTGGGCACGATCCATTCGACTCCTTCGCCAAGAATTGTGAGGAGGTAATGCCAGAATGGATCTTACTGCTAGGTAAGACCACCTTTCCAAGTGATATCAGCAGTTCAGATCATCATATCATCGCCGCCTTCAAAGCGCTCGACAAAGTTATTAGTGGACAAGAAGGGACGTACCTGCTCAGACGACTAGCTTACGTCCAGTTAATGCGGGTATTTGCCACTCTTGAATCTGTTATCAAAAGAGAGAGAGAAATCGGATGGGTTCTCCGAAAGCCTGGCTACCGAGATGCAAGCGTTGCTATCGACTTATATATGGCAGCCCAGGACAACCGTTCACGTCCGGACGATTTGAGGCGTGAGCTGAAAGAACGCAAGCGGGCTGGCAGAAGCTGGACAGACCTAGCGGGAACATCCCCACTCTTCACCATGATCTATTCGGACGTAGCTGAGCCGATTGTGTAAGTATGTATGCCTTCTTCACAGATTCTCTTGTCGCTGATTTTTTTGAAGGCGAGACTTTAGAAGAACAGACAGCGCAACCCTAAAATTAGTAGCGAGCAACATCCTAGAACAGTGTCCAGACGAGCTTGTTCGTATGAGCGCTCAACTCGCCAATATTGCGGATTCGGCAGCCATGTTGGGCTACTCATTTGATATGCACCGGATTACGGCCACGCAAATAAGACAGTCCCTTGGTGTATTTTGATGCAGTGAACCTCAGGCTACGAGCTCAGTGTCATTTATTCGTCGATGTTTGCTTAATATTAGGTGTCGCAAGGATGCTTAGAATGAGGTGTCGCAAGAATGCTTGGAGTTAGATGTCGTAGGCTAGGAGCTGGAAGTTGCAATGATGCTTAGAATTGGGTGTCGCTTGATTACTTGGAGTTGGATGTCGCAAGGATGCTTAGAATTAGGTGTCACTTGAGTGGAGCTGGGTGTCGCATGGCCACCAAGAGCTCGACACTGTTGGGGAAAACCGAGAACGTATGGCTCACTATATTTAGATATTTAGACAAAAAAAAGGCGCGATTCTATCTCACTTCGGTCTGGATGGGATCAGATTGTGGTTGTGGCCGGGCAAAGGGACACTGATCGTTCTACAATCTTCTACATTCTGGTTCCCAAAATCCCAGCCACAGTCTGATCCCATCTACAATCTGACATCTCAGCCACAATCTGATCCTCCAAATTATAGCCACAATCTGATTCGGGGCCACAATTTGATCCCACCCTGATCCATCCACAATCTGATCCCCAAAATTATAGCCACCCTGATCCATCTACAATCTGAGCCCCAAAATCTGATTCGGAGCCACAATTTGATCCCACCCTGATCCATCTACATTCTGATCCCCAAAATTATAGCCACCCTGATCCATCTACAAGGTGAGCCCCAAAATCTCAGCCCCAAAATCTCAGGCACAATCTGATCCCCAAATCATAGCAAGTGGTCCCTAAAGTCCCAGCCAAAGTCTGGTCACATCCAGATCCACCCTACTGAGCCGTCACACCGATGATCCCGTCCACTTTCTGATTCCATCTGGGGACGTTTACAATATCAAATTATCCTAAGAGACTGTCTGATTTGTGCCACAATCTGAGTAGTGTCAAACGGACGATTGAATTTGACGGCCGATTCTGTTTCCTCGGACAGTTGGGCACAGATTCGAACGAGTTGGTCGGCACACTGCTTGAAAATTTGAGTTGCCACCAATTTTATGGTTGCCATATCTATACGTTTGAAGTCCTTGCTTTGGTTATGGCTAATCAGAGACAAAGAAATCTGTGAAATAAGGACACTTACACAACTGGCTCGGCGGCCTTTGAATAGATCAGAACGAAGAGCGGACATGGTCTTGCTAGGTCTCTCCAGCGTCTACCAGCTCGCTTACGTTCTGCTAGCTGACGTCTTAGAGTGTCTATCCTTAGAGTTTCTGGTCCTGGACAACTCTCTTGGGCGGCCATATAAATGTCTAAAGCAAAGCTCGCGTCCCCGTAGTAGCGTTCTCGAGCGGTCGGCCCATTTTGTCTTTCAGACTCGATGATACCTTCAAGAAGAGTAAAGAGGCGCATTAATTGGACGTGAGCCAGCCGCTGTAGCAAGTACGTCCCGTGATTTCCGCATATGACATTATCCACAGCTTTGAATGCGGTAATAATACGAGGATCAGAACTCGCCATGCTGCTTGGTAACGTGGTCTCGCTCAGTAGTAAAACCCAATCTGCCAAAGTTTTTTCACAGTTCTCCACGAAGGAGTTCAGTAGGTTGTCTTCCACGATCTTATAACTCAGCCAGGTCACATGTGCTTCTTTTCTTAGAGGTGACTTCTCCAAGTCTTTCCTGTGCCGCTTGTGTTTCTGGACTCGCTTCTTTTGACGATGGACCAAGGTAAGCTGTTCAAATTTTGAGACAATTGATGATATCTTATCCTCAATATCCTTTTTGGTCCGTGGGTATTCCAATCGTATCCTCGCTGGTGGCTCGCTAGAAGCATTCGAACCTAAAGTCGTAATCGTGTCTTCAACGGCGGTATGCACGAGCTCCAGAGCGAATTTCCCAAATCGCTTTACTTCCGGATCAATCTGATTCTCATCACGCTTGTCATCAATATCCATAGGATCAAACATTTCGTTACGCTAGTAAGCCGGGGCGCTATAGCAATGCAGATAATTTGCCCTTAGGTGGTAGAACGTAGTACCATTCTTAAATCCGATGGAAATCATAGCAAGGACGGACCAACAATTATATACGAAATCTCATTGCCCAGTTACGTCTTGCGGGTACTTTTTCCCGGGGCTGTGCCATTAGACCTATTTCATAAATCTGTCTCCAGAACCTGTTCCTTTTCCCGGAATCTGCAACAGAGAAACGTGCGCAGACCCCTGACCCGAAAAATATGAAAACTTGACAAAATTGAGGGACAACCTCAATAGAACCATTGGCGAGCTCGAGTAAGGACAATGGCAGAAATGACATGTTGATAGTCGAGTAACGATAGCAGAACTGTAGGTGGGTGCTATGGTGTAGTGCTATGGTTCGTGCACTACTGTGTGATGTTGTTAGACGCATGGGCTAGCACTGTAGTTTGGAAATACATACGTGCTGTGATTCGATATCATGGTTCGGTACCATGGTTCAGTGCCAGGAAACGCAACCACTCGTACTGAAGTCTGTTTCCTGAACTCGCCTCTGGGGTCGGTGACCCTGGTTAGTGTTCCGGATTGTGAGGAACTATTACACCCCTGTATACACCCGTCAGAGGTGGATCTAAATTACTCATATGAGTAGGAAAGGAACCATCGGGGAGATGGTATGAAAGAATAATTTGATATTTTCTACAATAGCACACTTGATAAACACTTAGCCCCTCATGATGAATTCAAAGATATAGGGTAGGAGAAGGAGTAAGGAAAAAAAAATTACCTAAGCAATCCGGCGGCGCCGGATTGCTTAGTCATCATTAATCGTCCTGTGAAGTAACGAGTCGACGTCTGCCGCGTGTAGATCAAGCTCTCCGTCCTCCCATTGGAAAACCTGACTTGAACCTTCTGTTAAGATCTTTTGAAATGCCTTTCCAGCTCTACACAAGTTCTTAGTATAATCATCGTCAAGAAGGCTTTGAAGTGCCTCTCGTTGTTCAACTTTCAGGCCCCTCCACCGCTTTTTGGTGATGTAAAGGCGGGACTTCGAATCGATAAGAATGAAGGGCAACAGACCATCGTAGGGTCTGCAGATTGATTTCCACATCTTTCCATCCTCTAAATGATCCTCTAGTAACTCTTTTTCAATCTTCAGTTGCCCGGCAAGCTCTATGGTGATCGCTTCGGTGCGTCGCTCATAACCAGCCATCCTTAGCTTCTTATCAAGCTCGTGAGCAACGCGAAACTCGGCATAACGGACCTCAAATTGGCTGAGACATGATTTCGTGAGGGCAGCCTTCAAACGCATACCGTGATGCAGCAAAAGATCATCGCCTGAATCAACTGGAATCACCTGGCGTACGTCGCAGCGTCTCCATTCACGTACTAGGTTGGTGAATTGCGCAATGGCCATGGAACTTCGAACTGAGGCTGCTATCTCCAAGATAGCAACTTGTGCCTCAGGTGGGTCTAACCGGTCTATGTGGGGGATGCGACATAAAGGATCCTTTGCCTTGATCAATTGCTCTTGTTCATCGAGTCTTTTTGTGACCTCTGTGCACCTGCGTGTTGTTGCCCTTGCAGTCTCGGGTTCTGCGTGCCTCTTTGACGGCAGCTTCTTTCGGTTAGGACTTGATAACTTGGGCAGCGGCGGAACACATGTGGCACCGTATTTGGCATAAAGTTTAAACCAGTGGTCATCCTCGCAGTAAAGGACCTTGGATAGTTGAAGTGTTTGTCCAGGGCGAATGTAGTTGATTGACCGAGCGAAAGTAGGACCGACATTTAATATTTGATGTGGCTGTCCCTCTAAGGTGGCAACGGCTATCCCAGGCTTAGAGACCACAATTGTAAAGTCAATGCCCTCTCTCTCAAGCACGGAGGGAGCAATCAACAGGCATGAATGACTAAGTCCATGAAGACATGCATTGTGCTTCCATTTGCGTTGGGTAAAATCATCAAATTTGGCAATATGATGATGCTTGATAATCATCCATAATTTGTAACCGAAATAGACTTGATTGAACGAACAGAGACCACCATATTGCGGGCCGGTACTGCTATCAACCCTCCAAGTTGCGTCTTCGCAATGAAAACGATTTGCAGAATCGCTAGGTCCGATATGGTGGTATTCCATATGAAGATCTTCGAGTTCCGAGTCATCTAAGATACTGCGCCCTGGGTTGAGTCGGTTATTGAGGTCCATATTCTCTAGGTGCCCGGAATAGTATGGAATGGCGTTCTTGGGGGGGTTGTTGATGAATGTCTCAAATATCTCCTTGGCTTTCTCGACGGTCGGCTCTTCGACTTGCTCAGAGAAACCTGACCAGTCGAATTCGGATTTTTCTTCTGAAATGAAGATGTTGGCATATCCCTTGCCCTTAGGGCCAGGTTTATACCAAACACTTGTGTATTGACAGTCTTCATCACCAACATTAAGCTTGTCTTGGATTTTGTGAAGGTCAATATCGGGTGGAGGAACTGAGATTTCGTTTGCAAACTCAGGGTGGGACATGATTTTACCGAGCGCTGGAACGAGGTTCTCTCCCATGTCGTCTAATGTGAGTGTGAACTTTGGTGACAAGCTTGTGGTATCTGGAGCGGGTGTGGTACACGGCGTAGTGTCATCAGTAGCATCAATGCTTGATCTTGACGAAGTGGCGTCCGTGCCTTGGGATGATGCATAAGAGTCATCCTCGCTGATGCCGTTGCCGTTGCCGTTGAAAATATCGTTTCCGCTCTGTTGCAAGTCTATTGACGGATTCGCGCCACAACCAGCTTCCATGGAAGGTGTTGGTTGCAGCCCACGAGGTTCCTCGGCGGAGGTAGTCTTGTTCGCAGCAGATTCTCTCTCTGAAGCTCCGATGGAATGTTCGCTGTCTGCCACATGGATATCTTCGTTTGATGAGCTCCCGCTTGCTTCCGACTCCGTATCGCGCTGGCCTATTTCCCCTGGGGTGCCGGGTCGTGATCCTTGCTCTCGTTCACTTGAAGTAGGCGCGCTACATGTGCCGCTGCCAGATTGTAGATCTGCATGGTGGGGGACGTTGGTGGTTGAACTTTTATGCTGCTCGTTGGCCGATATCGTAGCAAGTTCTGATCTCGCGTTGGATTGAGTGCGGGCTGCTAATGCATCTGATCGAATTGCGTGTGCCTCTTTCCTAGCTGCGTCCAGAATGCTCATAAGTTCTTGAAACCATGCAGGTCGTTCATTAGAGTCATGATCTCGTTTTTGAGAAGCCGTAGACCGCGCAGATCGCCTTGGTGAGGGTACAGCACAGATGAAATTCTCAATTTTCGTAAGCGTCTCTTGTAACCTGTCTGCCTTGCTTAGGAGCAAGTCAATTTTCTCAGGCTCCGCCATGGTGATGGTTGCTAGAAATTATTATGAGAGTTCGCGTCAGGAGAAAGAGATGAATAGCCAGCTGCGCCACAGCATGTGATCGACTTGTCGGCGTGGGGCGACACCAACCTTGGTAATTCTATGGTGAGGGACCCTGCGCGTCTTTCACCAACACCAATTGAGCAGACGAGGGACGCGTGTCGACGGAGGGGCCACTAGCGCCCTGCAACTCCGCGGGAATATCTCGGTATGCATTCTCCATTAGGTGACGACATGTGACTCGTGGCAAATGACGGTCCTAATGAGGTAATTTTTGTACAGCCTAAGTTATGTACCTTAAGAAGTCACTTCTTCCGTATCTCCAAAGATACATAAACCCAGTTGACTGTCCGCGCGCAGGACCACGTCAAAATATTATCGCTCCGCCTATTGCTCACGATGGCAAGAACGACGCAACGGCTACGGAAATCCCCAGTCTCCGCCAAGCATTCTGTCACTAGGAGACGTGTCACACAACATCAATTACAACAACGCCAGGAAGCCGTGACCGCGTTAAACCACATCTTGGAAGGGAAACCATCTCGACATGATCATAATCAACATTTTATGAAGCAAATTGCTGAGTCACGCTATGGCCGAAGCGATTCCCTCTTCTCCCGCATCTCGCTAGCTGCTGCTATTCAGATTAGTCGGTGTTTGAAATTATCTGAATGGCGTATCATCGAACGAGACGATGACCTCCTCAAGGAAGCGCTCCAATATTTTTCATCTACGCAGCTCGACAACTGGTTTCCTTTCTGGAAACATGTGCAGGATTTGAATCCCGATTGGGGTCGGATATGTCTTCTAGGTATGAGCGCACGAAGAATCAGTGTACGTTTCTAACTTCCATGTAGAAATAACGCATGAATATTGGAAAGACAATACGGTCAGCCTAGTAAACAGTTTGCTTTGTCTTTCCGAAGGAAACTGCCATAATCCTGGCACAAGCACAGTTGAAGCGATCAGTATCCCAGCCCCTGGTGATGGTGGATGCCCGTCCTCCTTCAACTTAAGCCCAGAACGTTCCAGCGTCGACGACCCTTCCAAACCGCCCTCTGCCGTTCCGTCAACTATGCTATGGCACACAACTGTACTGCAGCCAGTAAAGCCATCGATTACCCCGACACAAATGAGCACTGGTAGTCCATCATCGCCCGCCAGAGGCACGGTTGAGTGGACAAAGTCTCAACTTTTGCATCAAATAAGGCGATTATGCTTAGACTCAGCCACATTATACAGAGTTGAAAAAGATATGAACACTCTAGATGCAAGGTACATCTCAGACTTGCATCAAAGTATCTGTACGGGCACTACGGGGATAGATCTTGCTCAGATGAAGACGGTTTTCTTTGAAGTTTGGGGCTTATTGGAATCTAGTGAAGGATTTCAGATGGAAAGGAGGTTAGGGTTACAGCATACTGTGACTATGACTGTTGATGTGGGTATGATGGGCGACTTTTCGTTTAAGGTCAGGGTTCCTCGGATTGACGGATTGAACCTGGCTGAGACGCATTCCATACCCCTTCACATGACTGACTAGCAAATGCTATTTAATCTTGGATTCGAATACACGCTCCCGGTAGCATTTCAATGCGATACCCCGCTTTAGCAATACCCTCCTTTCTAGTGTCATTCGGCGGCCAATAGCCCCATACTCTCTCCTGGCCGTTAAAGACTTGGGCCCGGCCTTCAATCACCTCGACATTGATGCTGCTTGTGACGTTGACGTTGCCAAAATATCGAAATTCTTCTCCCAGTGGGATATCTTTACTGTCCACAGGCATCCTAAACAAGTTAGGGTTTGAAGGAAGAAATATGACTCAGAGAACTGACCTTCAACTTTATAGGTAATATGGCGATGTGCGTAAATATTGCAGGTCACTAATGTAGAATAAGTGCGTGAACATTGCTCCGTTCGTCAGATAGCTTACATTGCGTGATAATCGTAGATTTATGTAGTAGTACTAAAAGTACGGGAGGCCAAAGTTAAGCTAGGGTTAACATGCTTCGAATTGCGGCCTTGAATTTATGGGCTTTTGGAACATTAGGCATGACGGTGCCTAATTGTGAGGCAACAGACCCACTTCAGGAAAAAGTATTCTCCTTTCCGGCGATACTCATTCTAGTGTCTTAAGCCTTAGCCTTGGCATAGTTAATAAATTCTCATCTATGTGAAGTAATAGTATTACGGACAGTTTATAATTCAAGTACAACACATATTTAAGGAAGCGTGTATCACCACGCGCCGCATCGTCCATCTTAAAAATCTCGTATTAAAGCCCAACAAGATTGTTTGAGGATTATTCAATCTATAACCAGCTTTTGTAAACGCAGTGGAATTGCATATTCTTGAACCACCAATAACCCTCCACTAACATATTCCAGTTGCAAGAACTACTACAAGCAGCCAAGATATTAATTAGAATGGTTATAGCGGAGAGTCAACATCTAAACTCATGGCATGGGCATTTGGTATCATTTAACTATTAAAACCCAAGTTTATCTTTTCCTCTTCCCTAACAGCAGGGTTCGAGGGACTGGTGATCTTCGCCCAAGACGACTTCGACCGTCAGCTTGAATTCTCTATTTTATTTTCTAATTCTGCCTGCATCCACATCTTTACAAGGTTAAGATTCAGCGAATTTTTTTTAAAAGATGCTATCCACTAGTTATGATATGAATGAGGTGGGTATAGGTAGAAGAATACTGACATTGTTGACTTGTGGTCAAGTTTTTCACATAGTGCTGAAGGCACTGACCCCTCTCGCTCTAGCAGGAAGTTAAACTAATGCCCCTGAGGGCATGAGGGTGGAGATATCTCCAAAGAGAAGTTTTCGATGAGAGATTATGCTTTCAAGAAAATATTAAATGGGTGAATTATGAGTGAGGTGAAGTCTAATTGCCCTATTATGCTTCTCTTCGATCTCTCTTGTCCCTTTTACTCAACCCACAGGCATTACATAAAATCTCCCCCCTAAATCCCCTCCTCCATCGAGGAGAATTGGTTGTCCGACAATTTCCACAATGTTTCTGTTTCAACTCTTTTGCCCTCCCTCTATGCTCATTCCTTTTCCGCAATACTTTCATGTTCTTGTTAGTCCAAGCCGACCCACAGGCATTACATAAATTTGCCCCCCCATATCCGCTCCTCCATTGAGAAGAATCGGTTGTCCGACAATTTTCACAATGTTTCTGCTTCAACTCCCGGATCTCTGTTGCCGCTACCCTTGCTCCCTCTTCCTGGACCTCTTGAAATAATTTAAGGTCGTGCGCTGATATCATAGTATCTATCTCTACCCATCCGGTCTGATACTCAGAGTTCTTAAATGCCGCCTGCGCTTCTGATACCTTCATGATTTCCACGAAAGCTCGCATCTCTTTGATGGTTTCAGATAGGCAATTCCACAACATATCCAAAGTAAGCTCCCATGGGATAGCACAGTGCCGCTTTTCTGGTGGCTCTGTAAATCGATCCAGAAACTCAGCTAGTCCAGGAGCAGATCCTAATGAGTTATTAGAAACGTAGTATAACTGCTCTCCTTGGATGACCTTACCTGGGTATATGGATCTATAATGGATCCCAATTGAACGAAGCCACTCGCAGTCTCCTTTTTCCCTACCTAAAAACGATTTCCACGATAACTCAATAGATTTGCAATTTTCATCCCCCAATTTCCTAAAACATAATTCATAAAACGGCCCAGGTCGCCTAAGATCAATTTTGGCCAATTCAATCGTAGGTTTACAAATATGGCTTTTGATAACCTGAAGATCTTCGTTGTCAAAAGTCACTGAACAGTTGATGCACTGGGAAGCCTTATTAGATTTTCCAGATATATCAGGGTGTCCTTTGCGATGACGAAGGTATACGTCGAAGTTCGATCCCGCATAATACCCACAGTGACATTTGAAGCATGGACGATTAGAGCGCACTTGGCAGGCAGTTTTAGTTCTTCCCGGGAAGAAGATGGCCACCTCTTCCCAAGTGCAATGTAGTCGTCTTAGACGGAGAAGTAATATCATCGCCTCCTCATTCCATATGTTTAGGTACTCGCCAGGCACGATCGAGCTATAGCGTGCCGACGTAGGGTCAGGAGGCTAGGTATCGTGATGTTAGTAGTGGTTCTATTAATCTATAATGCTATTATATGCCTACCTCAAATAACGAGACAATGTTCATTGACGCGAGTAAAGGCACCTTTTCGGTGGGCTGCTCTCTGTCAAGAGGCATGATCATTTCTTGATTGGGGCTCGGTTTGTTGGCTTCGAATTGCGCATGCATTACATCAATGCGAGGACCCGATGAATGATGTTCCTGGTTAGGGACATGATTTGTGGTAAATTGATTTGAGGCGATGCCAGGAGGAGCGATGGTATTGATTGCACCAGAAACCGGAGTTCCGTGAAGCGCCAGGGCCACATCTTGGAATGGTGTCCTGGTGTTCGATCTATAAGTGTTGTTTGGTTGCAAGCTGCAGATTGAACAAAGTGTATCATCGCTCCGTGATATGGGGTACGATCGTACGGCTCGAGTTTCGTGATTGTTGGAGTTCGGTCTGTTAGCCTCGAATTGCGCATGGGGATATGAACTATGTAGAGTTGCCGTTAATGGCAACCTGGGAACGTGGATCGATGAGGCTGCCGAGTTTGGTCCATCCGAAACAGCCTGGAAGGAGGTTGGACAATCTAACCTGAAAAATGTAGGTGGCAATGGTAGGTTTAGATCTGAAATGGATGGTAATAGATGTTGTTGGCCCGGATTTGACTCTCCTTGAGTTAGCGATCCGTCATTAAATAACCAGACATCTTGTAGCGGTGTTCGTGGATTGTTCATTTCTTGACTTATCAGGAGTCTTGTTGGTCTCGGTTTATGCGTAAATGGTCCGGCGGGTGGTACTAGAAGAGACTTCAACGAAAGAGCTAGGAAATTGAAGTTGATTAAGGCGGGAGATATACAAGTCGGCTGTCAGCTTTAAAAAGCGGTGCCGCCTCAGTCGCTTGGGGGGGGGGTTTAGGGAAATAAATGGTAAGACAAATGAGAGGCGTGGGGGTTACAAAGACGTTCTTGTCTCCCGCCCAACGGTGAAGAAAAAAATTGAGAACTGAGGGGTAGAAAAGATGAGCTGTGGAATTGGATGGTTCAGCTTTAAGAGGCGTGCTGTGCCGTCTCCTTGGGTGGAGGAACCAGGGTGGGATACAATATTGATTTAGTGAGCTATTTCATTTGTGACATAAAAGCTTGTACCTCCCACCCCCAGCCCCACTAGCCCAAACACTTTCCTGTGGTACTACGCATGGTGTTGAAGGCACTGACCCCTCTCGCTCCAACAGGAATAAAGTAACATTATATACAAAGAAATGAGGAGTGAAATTCCGTGATACCAAAGCAATAGACCTCCGACTCCTCCGTTTTCTTCTGTCTTCTCCGTGGTCTTCATCCTCTCTTCTTTCCTTGCCAATACCTTCTCCGCCGTCTCCAATCTCCTAAGTACCGTACAATACCTCTTTACCTCTACAGTCTTCATTTCCCGAATTGTCTCTGTCATACAATTCTCCGATTTCTCCAATGTATCAACTCGTGTCACTAAGTTATACAAAATTTGCAAGCATAGCTCTTTCGATGTATGTATATTGTCGTCCGATCGTGCGTCGTCGTTCGATTGTGCATCGTCACCAATGGATGTATCGTCGTCCGATGATTCGTATGCCCCCGGCGATTCACCTTCTCGCGGTTTCAATACTTGTGCAGGAATGGGTTCTTTGGGCTTCTGTGGTAAAACTGGAAAATGTTAAGAATGGTTGGTCTGGATATGAGAGATGACTTACCTGTCATGATAGCCAGGAGGGTAGACAAATTGCTATTGAGGTAGATATGGTGAGTATTTCTTTGAGGATTGCTAGAGAGGAGTTTGGATTATTCCTAGGAAAGGAATTGTTCCCTTTATATACCCTTCTCAACCTGGCCGCCAGGACGAACTCCCCTGCATATGCACTTTTGGTCACCTTACCTCAGGGTTCTCGGCGGTTAAACTTGTCTGCCCGCAGAAGTACATTGACTTGACTAAAGAAGTATTTCTCTCTCAGCCTGGTGGCAAGGATGGAGTTCCCTGCATATGCATCTTCTGGGTCCCCATGGCGCCCGAATCTCCTCAGCGGCAGGAAACACTGGGCGGGCTGCACATTGTGTTAGTATTTTGACAAGAATGAAGAAGGCAGGTATGGCGCTTTGCTTACCATTAGAGACGAGTCAGCGGAACCAACCGCTACCGAGACTTTGCATTACCGCCTGTCTCGACATTGTGGTCCCTGGCCTCATTTCGAAACAGGAGGCGCAACCAAATTAACGCCGCCTTTCCTGCATAAACCAACATGGCCAACTGAAATATCTTCTTCGTTTGATAGCAGGTTGGAGTTTCGTTGGGAGCAGTGAGACGGTCTGAGCGCTCAACAGCAGTAGAAAATCGTAGCAGGGGGGAAGCTTGAGCTTCTTTCGAAGGGAGGTTCGACCCGGTCGCGAGTTCAGGCTGCAACGCGTCGTTCGTAGCGGCTTTCTTGGAAGACGCTAACTTGCGTTAACACCCACACTATTAAGGGCAAGAAAACTCACCTTTGTATTTCCCATTCCATTTCATATGCCATTTGTCAATCTTATACTTGAACTCCCAAGCTCGTAGCCAGCCCTTCCCCAATGGGACAAAAATAAAAGCCTTCGACACGCTATTGAGCCACACCGCCCTCAAGGAAAATAATACCTAGAATAAGAAAAAGAATAGACCTATATTGTATAGGTCCTAAAATATTGACGGTTGATTGGCAAAAAGCCATGGCTTGCCCGGCAAGGGATGGCATTGTATAATGCGTTTCTGCTAAACTAACGAGGCAATCATGTAGTCCGCAAACCCCGCAATCACTGCATCCATGGGCGAATCTTCATAATAAGTTATTTTGGAATTATGCAATGTGGGAATACCTAAGGCAAATGTTATCCCTTTCCCCAAGTGAGGAACCTACGCTAAGGTTGTATTCCCCCACCGTACTTGGCTTTACGTAATCCTTATTTTCACTCCCCTCCCCTAGCCACTCATCCTTGCCTATGTCAAGACGTATAAGTTACATTCGATGGTATGTTTTTGCTTGCTAAATGGGCGCCTGGTGGCTTGATTATGGACACAGGCAGTTTCTTATCCGATTTTCTTATTCATTCATTACTAAAGAAATAGATTGAATCTTACAATATATCTTGGGCAGCATGAATAATCGCTCTAGTACACAAGTCAGGTTCAGCCCGAAATGTACGCAAGCTCCGCGCCATTCCCAAGGTTCTCGTGACGTCCTCCTGGATACGCTGGTGACAAATAAAGCCCTTTACATCACTCACGCCAGCCATGTTCACCACATTCTCTTCAAAGCTTGACCAAGGGATAGATTCGGGATCAACGATACGGTAGTCCTCGTCTCGTACGGTAACACCATCGACGTCTATTTCAGCAACATGACGTTTGAACCAGATTGAGACTTTTGGGTTGATATAGTAATGATTGAAATCCCCGGGCAGTATCAGAGGGTCCATTTCACCAAAGGAATTAGTAGATTCGAAGGGTAGGAACACCCCAAAAATATCAGATGTCGGTTGCGGGGAAAGTGGTCGTAAAGTGTCCGATTGGGCGGCGGATGTGATGAGTTCTAGCGATGTGCCTTGTTGCATTGTTAGCCTTACGTTGTTATTTGACATCTGCACCACATACCAGCAATACTCTCCTGTCCGTCTTCTCCAGTGCGATACTTCTTCCTGTACAAGATGTACAGAACGGCGAGGATGAAGAGGAGGATAGTCGGCACTAGGATTGAAACAAGAAGTAATGATAGCTTCATCGTGGCTTTGGCCGTGGCGGAGGTTTAGGAACGCCAGTGGTATCGTAAGCTCCCCGTCCGAAATGGTAAAATATCATACTTGGGTGCACAGGCGACCAACTTGGCGAACCATTCAATATATCCAAGTCAAAAATGCGACTTATATAGACCCCAGCCGAGGCAAATGATCGCCCTAGGCTTGGCCCACAGCTAGTCTGTACGGTTACGCAACAAACCATTGGTAAATGAAAGTCAAATTTTCCGTACCTCGACGCTGGAGATATTGCTTCTGCTATACCCCGGCACTTACATGTATCACTCTGAGTTCTTCGCACTTACATAGCTCATGCAGCTCAAAGTCGCTTCTTCCGTACCTCGGCGCTAGAGTGGCTATCTATTTTGAACAGCTCGAGGAGTTTTACTACAGTCACACCCCTTTGGCGGCGTTCTTTTGACTCCTTGGCTTCCGCATTACCCATGTTTGCTGCAACATCAGGCACAAAGATGAGCGCAGGGAGCGTGTTACACTCTAACCGAAGAAGTGCAAAGAAAGAAAATCCCTGTGATCATCGGGTAATAGTTGTATATGGTACTAGAGGCGAGTGGTGTGGCATGACACGCTAATCTGCAATGGGCACTAGAGGTCTTAGCATAGCTTTTCTCTTAGCAATCTGCGCTTAGCTGGAGGCGGTAGATAGGCAGAGTCGACCTCTTCTCGGAATTAGGTGCCGTGTAAGAACTTGCTAGTCCGAAATGGGGGCCAACGATCTTGGCATTTTGGGAATCGACCTGCCCCTCGACCCTGACGGCCCGCCACCCAATCTCGGAATGGCGTTTTCTCGAAGTAACCCGCGCACTGGGAGCAACTTCTGTTGCTCGGTTAAGCTGGCGGACATTCTAAGATCATCAGACCGTGATATTATAAAAAGGGTAAGGGGGTGGGGCGGAGTTACGAAGACTGGGGAGATTGCTGAGCAGGTCGTGGGCGAGCGACCTGATGCAGTGAAGAATAACAAGCCACCACAGTCCTGATAGGGATCACACCACCTTGATATAGGAGCGATGTTTCGGGTGAAGCAGCACCGCCAATTGTCCCTCCAGCTTGGATAATAGTAATATTGGGGTTGTCCTCATTGAAGCAGAGGAACCTTGGCGAAGGAAGAGGCCGATGATCCCCCGGGTCCAGAATCAAGAGACACGGAGAGGGTGGATAGCAATGCCGCGGCTGGGGCGTGCTTGCTACTCACAACTGAGTTAGCGCAAGTTACGATAGATACTAATCTGTACTACAACATAGTTTCGATTGGGGTAGAAGCTAGACGTCCACGCACATCATCGAATGAATGAACAGTGTGATCAGGGTGCATTACGCGGCCCATCTTGGGGTATGAGTTACATGGCAAGCGGCAGGGATAGCATCACGGCACAGGTCCGCGATGGACTGCATGGGATGTATGCCACGTCTCTACCCAAGCATTCAGGAGCGCTTTGGTGCTGACATCCTCAACAAGCCTCCGTCGGCTTGAGTCGTGACCACTGGCAGATCGGGGTAAATAGGGTTTTGGGGCTAAACTTGGGATGGTAGACTCTGGAAATTAAAGCAAGAAAAAATGCCATGAGAACGGAATTAATTCAACTTATTAGTATCTGGTTGGCCTCAAATATACTGTTAGTTTACCCTGTCAAAATTAATTGACTGGGGTGATCAAGGCGAAGACGCCCGTCTGAATATGCCCGAAGGTCACTCATCAGCATGGGGATCCTCCAAGCCCTGCCCCGCCCATCACCTAGGCTAGTCCTTGCCCCGCCTTGCTAGAGGAAAATAACATTTCGGATCCTCCTTGCTCACCAATAAACATAGTGGTTAAGGGATCCACAACCGTTGGCTACTCTTTCGGCTAGGCTTTTTGTCTCTTTCCTCCAACATCGTCCCTAGGCCCACTCCCAGTTCCCATTTATGCCTAAGGCACTAGTAAGACGTACTTTTTAATCATGAGAGTGGCTGGCATCCACGTATCAGCTGTCGCATATCGCTAAGTGTTGATGAGCCAACGCCCGAAACAACCAGCCCATACACACCAAGCTACTAGAAATGTCAGCTCCCGGCGATACCGGCGATTCACCAAAAGCAAATACCGCGCAGGATGTTCAGCCACAAACCTTCGGCCCTCCATCCCGCCCTGTCTATGTCTTCCTGCCGTGGAACCCAGACCCGGAGCTTCTCCAGAATGCTCTTGCAGAGGTTGTGGCTATTGTGCCCAGCGAGATCCAGGATGGCTTTTGTAACTACAATCTGCCGAAATCCTGTCGCGTTCTTGCCGACCATATCCTCAAACAGGTTCGCATGCCCAGCCACTGTTCGTGTTGCTATTGACATTTATAAGGATATATTAATTAAATCTGCTCTTGGAATTCTTAAGAAATCCGCACCAGATTGGTCGAAAAGGCGGAGGGTCCCTCAAGCTTTACGTCTCAGCAGTGGTTATAAGCTTAATACGCCAAAGGACTTTCTCGGGATTGCCGTTTACTTAGGTAATCTGCCTGTACAGGTCGGGATACACCACAATGAAGGGAGGGATGATATTTTAGCTTGGGATTCAACTAAAGTTTTATTTTATACTGAATCAGCCCTGGATCTTGCCGAAGGCCACATCCGACTTCTCATACTTATATTATATCTACATCCAGATAGTACCTAACTACTCGATTTCAGTTCCTTCCTCATAACAGAGTACGTTAAGTAGCTCGATATTGGTATTAGGCTTGGTGGCTGACTCCAATACTTTCTCAGAAAACTCTAGTTTGAGGTGCTTCTCGACATCTTCCCCACTAATTAGTTAGTAAGTAACAATTGCTTTCTAAAAGGAATAATTCCAGGTACCTAATAATTCCATTGAACAAACCAATAACAAGGTTGGGGATCCGAAGACGTGCTGAATCGTTTTGTTTGGTGAGATTGCATGGCTTAAATGGCTTATTGTATTTTTCATCTTTAAATAAAATCATTATAAGAACATCAAAATGTTCATGGGTGTAGTGCTTATTTAGAGATGGTGTACCTGCGTTAGGTGAGAATAGTTAATTATAATAAAATCCATAATATACTTACGACGTAATGGAATCTCATAAGCACGAAAGCCCATGTATATGTTCATTACATCTAAGAGTAAGATGTATCTTAGGATGGTGGCAAGCTTGTGCTTAAGGCTCTTTTCGGTTACATCAAAGAAAATTTTCATAATCTCAATGACATCAATTCTGCATTTCTTACCGACCGCACATGCAGCAGTAAAAACAGCAATATCCAGAGGCTCAGGATAACGGTTTGTCTTGAGCTCATTGGCGAACTTTTGGAGCATACCTGTCATCCCCAAGCTAACGCGATCGTCAGATGAGAGATGGCTCAATGTGACCCTTTTTACTATAGTGTCGATAGCGGAGGGATCTTGGAGGATATCGTTGTCCCACGCTTCGTTGATACTCGGCAGTCCGTTGAGAAACCAGCACACTTCTTCTCTGAGCTTGTCTGGTGTGGGGGGTATCGCCTTCGCACGACGTCGACTGTGCTCTGGCGGATTCTCTTGGATAAATTGTGACATGTTAGAGTTGGCTCGACTTCCCACGTTCCTTGTTCTGGCCACCGCACTTTTATCGCCGCTACTGGCGGACCAGCCGAGATGAGCCGATGGGGCCTCCAAGGTTAATTTAGACCGGTTCTCCACTTTAGTTGCGCCAGTCTAGGCTCCTTTCAGAGCCAACGATTGTCTGTGCGGCGGCACGTCTGCGACAGGTCGATCGTGTTGGTTGCCCTCCCGCAAGGCAATATAATCTGGGTATTGGCACCGCTCGCTTTCCTGTCTCATTTCTGCTGTCAGTGCCTCACGTCCCGTTTGTTCTTCGTCTCTGTCTACCCGCCCGATGTGTCTTCCTTTCCCTCCGAACCTGCAGACACGGCTCCGCAAACTCTTCCGCGTTTCGCCTTCCTCACGAGAGTTCCGCGGTAAAGATGCTATAGATCCACTAGCCTCTACGCCATGCACTTCGGCCCCGCGAGATCTGCTAAAAGATGACGACGAGACCGTTCTAACAGACGGCGAACGAACTCTGCAAGGTGATCTCTTGGAAGAGGAAGGATACCTCTCCGAATTTAGTGACGCTCCGTTGGAGCATTTCCGGACTTGTCAACGCCATAACAGGTTCTTTCCATGTTCTGTGCTTGGGAGTGATTCGCGCCCGCCATGGTGAGTTTTTCGATAGCAATAGCAATAGCAATAACTTGGCTAATACCACTAGGGAACCTGTGGATATTGTTTATCAAGTGTCCTTACAGCAGCTGTAAGTCTTCTCCCCAAAGCTTTGAAGTGTTGACTAACATTCCCACAGTTATGATCTTATAATAGCCCGAATTGGGAAGCCTTATTTTGCCCCAGTCGATGCACCGAAATATATTATGGAGTTAGGTGCGGGTACATGCGATTGGTCAATGTAAGTTTTGTGATGATAACTGAACCTGAGCTAATGCTTACCAGTGATGTCGCTCGTCGGTTTCCCTCTGCCAACGTCATCTCTTTGGATCGCCTCCCGCAGCTATTCCCAGAATCCTGCCCCCAAAATCTCGAATTAGAGGTCGATGATATTGAACAAGGTGCTTGGACACATAGCAGGAAACGATTCGATTTTATTTTCACAAAAAACCTCCAATGGATCGAGGATTACACCAGCTTGCTCCAACAGATATTTCGATGTCTGAAGCCGGGAGCGTCTGTGGAGCTATGGTGGATGGTCGCACGGACAACGAAACAACACTCGGGGTGGCTTAAATGGAAAGAGCTCTGCAAAGAAATCCACAAGAGCACAGGCCGACAAATCAATCCTACCAATAAAATGCAAGACATCCTGATCAATTCCGGGTTCGAAAATGTTTGTTTTGGGTCATTTCCCATGGGCAACGTTTCGGGGTTTGATATCCTTGGAGAGATTCTTCTCCCACTCGTCGACGTGCTCAATTGGGAGGTTGAATCTGTCAAGCAGCTGCACAAGCAAATGGTGGAAGACCTCCCTAGTATGAGATTTGACATGTACGTTATCATCACCCAAACCTCTCCTGACTATTTACTAATATTTTAATCAGTAATATTTTCTACGCCTCCAAGCCAGGAGCATCCTAATGTTGAAGCGATATTTGTTGGTAAATTTTCTTTGGGTTCTGTATATTGTGTATTGTATTTGTTGCGTCCTATTTCTATTCGAATTTCCTAGGGGCTGAATCTGGTAGCTTGCGTCTGAGTTGTAAACGTTTTCGACCATCCAATTCGGATTGCAATTCCTCGCGATTCAAAGACGGGAATGTCCACGCAACTTCCTCTACCATAAGATATTTGTTTCCCTTTAGCCTTTCATCAATATACTTTCTCAAGTCGCGTATTTCATCCGTCTTGCGCTCTATCCAACATTTGTCAGTCTTCACATTATCAGTTTATCGATGAAGGAAGGGGAACTCTTTACCAAGGCCAGCCTTCTCTGCATCTGGCTTGAGGGTTTCTTGGGCAGACATCAAGTTGCGTTTCTCTTCAGCCGCGGCCTCTGTGGCGGTTTGACTCCCGAGCCCCTCAGGCAACATCTCTGATAGGGCTATCACGTTGCTCCCATATCGAAACACTACTCGGTATCTACCAGTACTTTCAGGGATATTAAATTCAATGGATACCTTGGGAACTTCTGAATAGTTGAAGGGGGCCACTGTGGGAGCTCCCAAAGGAATACTTTCTCCCTCTTTGTACAGCTCAGCCTTTATGTCGGGCAGACGTTTCAGAGATACCTCGGGTGTCGATACCTCGGCTATCGCCTGGTACAGCCCATTCCCAAGACAGGACAAGTCTGCAAAGTGTCTCCAAGGGGAGAAAGAAATGAGCCTGTGTCAAAATCAGTTTTAGCTGTAGTTGAGATGTTTGTGATTAGCCTTACAACTGTTCTTTTTTCCCCTTGTGTATTAACTCCGTCCATTCAGACTTCTCGATATTTACCTTACCGAAGAGATGTTTGAACTCCTTGGCCGGATGTGATGGGAACGGGGAGACTATATCGAGGTTGCTTCTGAGATATACTATATGGTTGTCCATCCAGGATGAATAGGATCCTTTGTCAGTCATCAAGACATAAGAAATAATTTTGTACGACATTGTCTTATAGAATTCCAGAATAGGTCTCTTCTTACTTCTTGATGGTATGCAACATGGGAAATACTGCTGAATAAATAACCATTCACCAACTTAGGATGACTGGCCACTACTGCTTCAGCTGCCCATCCCGTGATTAGATACGGAAGGAGGAAAGGGTAGACCCACAACGATGACGCTACAAAGGAGCTTGCTTCTGTTTGTGTGACTCCGTCCACCCCTCCTCATCTAGCCGTGAGCTCCACCTACACACACCTACCTAGCGGCAATGTTTCCGGAGACCTGGAGACAAGGATCAAGGGCGGCACAGCAATGATGAGACACAGGATATCCATGCTCCGAACCATGAATATGGCCAGGAGAACATGAGGCATCTTACGTGGACGGCGGTCTCTTCCCGAATGCAGAGGAAGGGTGGCCTGCTAGCTCCTGGCTATCCATAATTAATACTCAGAGACCATTGCAATCCCTAACACGGATGGAGCACATGATGGCTATCTCATAAAGTGGCGATAATGGAATTGTGGTTCAACTGGTGACCAATTGTTTGGTGGTATACTAGCGACGGGTTGAGACAGGAAGCATATAAACCTCCGTCTCTATCAATGAGTTTAGGTTTTCAGTATGTTCGTTCAATGTTCACAGATCACCATGGATCCAACTGAGAGCCAACTTATTGCAATGTATGTGCTGCTAGGCCCTCTTGCCATCACCTTCGGCATAACCTTCTACTCTATCTGGCTTCTCTACTTCGCAAATCAACGACCGTTTAGCAAGCAAGTTCTTGCTCATGTCTTGGTAGAAATGGTTGGGACCATTGTAGGTGCTATCTTGACCTGGACAAAGAAAGGGAACTGGTCGATATTACTTGGCTTATGGCCGATTGCGGCAAGTACATTGAGGGTAGTAAGTCAGTCCCATTCTAGGGGTACAATAAAAATACTGAGAGAGTTAAGGGTTTGTGGTTATACAATGCAGGCGTCGATCACTTGAACTTATTCTCCAAAACTCTCTTAAAAGTTCTTTTCTTTACATTAGCATGTTTTATAGCTGGGGGCACCTTAGGTATCTGGCAGAAACAACCTGGAATGATCATTATCGTTATTTCTGCTGCTTGCTACCGAGGCTGGATTACCTGGGAATGGGGTAAAGTGGTAAGACTTACAAGGAATAATACCGCTCCCCTATATTATATGATGCTGCATGTTGCTGCATTCGGCGGCACTCTTATTGCATCACAATCGACTTCGTTATATACTGGACTTCTTGTAAGTTTATCCGACTAATATGGTATTTATACTGATATAATAGATCATTTCATACGACTTTGTTTTTTTAGATCTCGTGATGCTGATTGTGAGCATTTGCTCCCTACGTCGCTGGCGGCGTAATGAAACGAGACGCATCGCCAGATTTACAGGTGACGGGGGTTCAACCGCAAGCTTGTGGGGACGCGGGCTTAATGTAAAACATCAGCCAAGCGGAAGCACCCTAGCACCAGGCAAACTCTCAATTGAGTTGGAATTTTGCGGCCCCCCAAAGGTCAGTTTCGTCATACAATGTCTTGCATCGCAAACAATCTCCATTGCGTGGTCGCCCGTACGCTAACAGTCTTTGAATTATTAGGCGTGCACTAGACAATGAGGTGTGTAGTCCTCTGCAGATATCTCCTTTGCAAACGCCGAGAGTTAATGCACTTTCGTTCTGTTGGGCCTAACGTGCATGTTTCCACTTCACAAGGAAAGGCGTTCTTGGTATACAGATGGCCGGCGAGTGGCCGCATGAGCCCATCCTATTGAGGGATGGTTCCAATCTCTGCGCCCCAGATACTGATTTACCGAGACAATGAGGTGTTGATATTAGTGTGCATGACTTTGAATTGGAAAGGAAAGGGGGAGGTGTATCGATGAGCAGGAGTGAGTTGGCAATGCAGCCAACAGCCTCACCGGTGAACTTACGTTGCATCAGCATTTCCGTATACCGTCTTTGAGGCAACTGAATAAGCGAGGGACCCAAGTTGGGCAATTATAAAAGAATGATATATTCCCCTAAACCATCAGATGTTTCCACCAGACCCAGATATCCAGTGAAAACAAAAGCAGCCATCCTACAACCTACAATGTAAGTCTTGAGGTCCAGATACGATCAGAGCTAACTGTGCTAGTAATTATGTCACCGAACGAGAACTCTACCACTATTGATGTAACCGAAATATGTAAAGACGAGGAGGGAAAAGAAGTTGAGAAGCAGGAGCCTAAGAAGCAGGAGCCTAAGAAGGAGGAGACTAAGAAGGAGGAGACTAAGAAGGCCAAAGCAGCTTCTTGAGTGTCCTGGGAGTGCTAAGGATCGGGTCAAATGCTCTCGCAATTCATAGCTAAAGCTTGAATGAGGATCAATAACAAATCACAATTGCTCGCGAGACGCCATACATCATAGCAACAATAAGGCGCAGTTGATAACATTCAACAATTCTAACATGGATAATTCTGAATCTCTCTATTCCAGATTAATTTAATGTAGATGGTTGAATTTTCCCTTACACAAACCGCATGCATTCAGGCCACAACGCTTACTACACCGAGACGGAAGATGCGCCGCTGCAACCTCGACAAGTCCACCACATGAGTGAAGTGTCTGACGCTCTTTCCGCCCAATCGTGATCACATCGAGAAGAATGAGGAGTAGGAGTAGGAGGAACCAACGCTATTCTTGCCGACCCTCTCGTACATTGAGACGCAGTAAAGCTACTACGCCGTATAAACATAGCCCTGCAGTGATATCCAGCTGGAACCCCTCCTGGGCGTGAAGTGATGAACATTCAAGGGGTAAAGGGGATCGCCTGATTCCGCTAGTCAATGCACCTCCTCCAATTGGCGCAGGTTTTACTTGCATGGTCTACTCAAGGAGGTTCTTTGGGTTCAGAAGGCCGGAAAAGGGGCCGCATAAGCCCATCCTATTAAGGCATGGCTCCAACCTCTATGCACTCCTGTCAGGAGGGATGGTATCGTCTCTTCAACATCCTGGCTACATAACGGGCCTTTAGATTGGAGCGAACGGACTGCATCTAACATGTTCATGTTCGCTCAACCCGCGAACGACAATATGCACACTCCCATCCGTTCAAGCCTCAGTTCGAGGTAAGTAAGCAGCCAACACGATGGACGCGTCAGTTACCATAACTCCCCTAGCCCGATTAGCGCTTTCCAAAGCAAAGTGAGGCGGCCGGATGAAGCCAGACCAAGCGCGCGGGCTTTATCAATGATCTTCATACCCGATAATAAGTCCTCTGGAGAATGCCTTGTACCCCCCAGCCTTTCCCACAACAAGAAACGAATTCTTTGGATCCATATGGCCAGCAAAGGTCGCCATTGAGGGTAGCTTCAATCAAGGAGTACGCTCAGTCTCGCGTAGACTCAGGAATAGTCTCTGCTCACACTTTTCTAGAGTATCCGATATGCTCTTTTAATGAACCTGATTTAAAGACATACAAATACCCATTCGGGCTTGAGACAGCACATACTACGAGAATCTACTCTCCGGGACAGAAGAGGCTTGCATGATATCCCACAGAATGGATAAGGGGCTATTGAAGCGACGGCATCATCTTTCGAAGGCAGTCATGCACGTCCTAGACATATCTACACCTATCAAGCCGCAGGCCAATGCAAGTTACCCGTCAAATGTTCACACTATACGTTTAAAATAAGAAATTTGAACGGTGATCCTTCTGATCTTCACAGCCGACTTTTCGTCCTTTGGCAATAGACTCTAAACCACAACAGATGTTTCGATCAATACAAATTAATGTCACAACGTATCAATCAATAGGCTAGGCGACTCGTCGTATTGTGAATAGTAATGCAACTGATGAATACTGAGCCTAGTCCTTGATGAATGTGCGGGCTATGGTCTGTAGTTCGAGCGTCCAACAATTAATTAGATTGTCTTAGGTTGCGGCTAGGGTGCTCCGATGAAGCAGATAGTCCTTAAATTGGGACGAAATTCGTCGGTGAAATGAGTGCAAGTGAGGTGTATCTATTAGAGTGTTGGTCCCAGATTCAGGACTGAGGGCTTGTAGGCTGTGGGTGGGGTGCCATCTCAGAAGTGTGTGGTGTATTTCTATTACACTGATAGTCTCAGATTTGAGACTTCAAGATTTGTCAGCAGAGCCGAATTTGGGATCCACTGATGACCAGTCTCAAACGCTGCCCTTTCTCACCATGACAGTCCGGGGCACTCCTGTTTTCTTCATCAACCGAACCAGAGATGGCGTCCCCAGCAAAGCAAATACCTTTAAGATGAGGTGTTTATCATGATAGAAGATCCGAATGCTGGGTCGAGGATTGAAGAGATGAAGGAACAACAATAGTATTTCGACTTTTCGGATGAAGCAGGCTTCGAGTTCTGTCGAGACCATATCCTGTTGAACCCAGTCAGTTTCCATTTCTATATTGCGATCTAATCTGACTGAATAGATCATTTACTCAGCAAGGATGGAAGCTTCCAGGGTGGTGAGGCTGTCCTCGCACTGGAGGAAGTTGAGGAACATGTCCTTGTCTTCTCTGGACAAAGTGCTGGCAAGAGAAAACACTGCATGATCCATCGAGTCAAAGCCGGGCCTGGGCAATTTTTTTCAATTGCTTTCGGGGTTTATCCATACTTTGAGCTTCTCAAAGCCAGTGCCTTACTCTTTCAATATATTTTCTTGCCACCTTTGAGATCAATAAGACCGACATCCGATCCAACTACATCAGTGGCACTCAAATTCTGGACGTCTATCTCCACCCAAATGGAGACATCTTGGCTCCGTTTGCAGCCTCCACCGGGAGCGGGGTAATCAGGCAACTCAGTTTGGCTAAAACTAATATTATAGACTTGCTATCCCAGTCAATGAGTTCAGGGATGAAAGGACTTGAACCAATATGGCGATAGACGGTATATTCGTGTTCCATATTCTGGCAAACTCTCTGTTCTCTATCGGGATCGTAAGGGTTGGGGAGGGGGGTTTTGGTGATGTGACCAGTAGGTAGTCGCTCTACTAATGCTGTTGCGCCACGACGGACGTAATCCCCTTTTCTAATATAGTATATGTATCCCTCGGGAGCGTGATCTGGGACTCTAAAGGTTGACTCTGGCCAGCCTGGGTGAAGCTTTCGTTCCCATTCACCGGGGATAGGGACATATCGAATCCGTGACGGGTATTGAGAAGGGGTGGCTTGTGGAGGGTTTTGAACCTCGGCAGAGGACGATTGGGCCTATAAATCTCTTAGTCAGTACTCAAAATCCATCGACGTGATATAAGGTCCGATACTAACCTCATGCGAGATGTGCTTGTTGATATACGCAGCGGGCGCGTCACCATCGAGCAGCCGCGAGATGTATGGCCAGACGCTAGCTGTCCAGGGTCGGAGTATGGTGAGGAGGAGCTGGAAAACACGCTGAGCAAATGCAAACATGTCGACGCAGTTGGGACGAGGCCTAGATCGACCACGATCGGTGTCTGGGGCGATAGGTGCGGGGTTAGATGTTATATGTTTGCTTCATCAAGTGAGAGAACTCCTTTTGCCAAATGCAAGCACAGGACAATCATTGCGAAGGAGTGAATTGAGGGGCTAACACGTGAAGAGGCACGTGACAGATGATCAATAATCGGCTAACTACTCGCGGAAATCATCTGGTTGAAGATCGCGGAAGATGCATCGATCATCTGGATCGAACATGCCCCTATCCTTGCGGTTCTCACTTGTCCTCTGTCACTTGAGCTCTTTTGTCCCGCATCCGGTGATTATTGATGCCCAAGCCAATGGCAACCAGTCTCGGGGCTTAATTAAATGAAGGAGGGGGCCTGAGACACACAGCCAGCGCGAGCCTCCACGTCATCCCAGCTGCCATATGCGTTCTGCTTTAGGCTGGATACTGCACCAAAAAAACTGTCACCAACCCTCCTGTAGTGGACTGGACCTCTTGAGGGACTTTATTCTTACCATATAGTGGATCTCCTTGATGCCTAACTCATGTGGCAAATGCCAAGTTACCATGGTACCAGCTGATGCGGGAGAACCATCGCATGCCACGTCTGTGTTGTTATCGTGACTACTAACTGTCGGCCTACCGCATGACGTCCCACTTTCCTTAGAATTCCCAAGTTAAAGTAATTCCTTGGGCACATCACAGCTTTATAGTAAGGTAAGTATAGTTGATCGTTATCGTGATTAATGTGACGCTGACTCATTAAAAGAATTCTCGTTCCATATTATACTGTACAGAGTGTGTTACTTTAAAGCTAGAATACCGATCGACATGCCTTTCATGGCTCTCATCCATCAAAGCAGGCAGCATCAAAAATTGTGTGATTCCAGCCAATGTCAAATATGAGCCGAATTGACGTGCTGTATGGAGACATAGACTCATATACTTCTCGAAGTGGCTCATCCTGATTGAAGCTCAAAATATTAATACATCGAGCTAGTTTAAGGATAGAGGATAACTTACAGCATAGAGTGGCCAGAGTGAGTCAATAGACCCAGTTCCGTTGCACTGAGGGCATATGGAATTGCCCTTCGTACCGTCCTCGCAATTTGGACAATCAGGCATCGTGATGGCGATTACTGTCTTTGAAATTATCTCAAGGATGATTTTGTACGCAAGTGGCACGTCCGGCTATTTATTTTTGTAAAAGATTCAGCACATGAGTCAAAGTGGGGAAAACGGAACCAGTCGGATCGAGTTAGCGCTGGGCCTGCTGACAAACGAGCATTCGGGTGTCTTGGTTCGTCATGCGTGAATTTCCTCCTTTCATCATCACCATTATGGCGACTTTCTGGTGCCAGGTTTGTCGTGATGAATTTAAAACTAGCGAAGCTTTGCGCGATCATGTCAATTATTTTGAGGTTAGGCGAACTTCGTGATGCTTCCCCTTTTCCCAACCCGCTAATCCGCCAAATTTCAGACTCTAGAACAACAGTTGAATGATGAGTATGCTCAATGCCACGCTCATCGTCTCGAGGGAATTGAGAACAGCCACGTGCCACTTAATCCATACTCCTGTCAGCGTTGCGATAAACCCTTCCGAACAATACCTGACCTCGAACAACACGTTGAAAAATACAGGGTAGGTTTGACTATTTCAGATTGTACGTTGCTAATTTCCTAGTCGCTTGGGCTGCTTCTTCATGCAAGACTTCTCCGCTCCCGATTGCATGTTACCACCCCTTCTATTTGCTATGCACGCGTCCAAGAGAATGAATGCCCAGTGGAAGGATGTTCTCAAATTATCTCTAATGTGTCAAATATGAAACGACATTTTCAGAGGTGTAAGTGTTTTTACTTTAATAAGAACTCAAGCTGAATTTGGTAGATGTTGAATGCCATGCGTTATGCCCGGGATGCTCCGAGATCTTTCGATTTTGCGACGCCTTTATCCGCCATTCCTGCCCCCACACAGAGAACAGTGCTCAACTCGAGCGTCTGAAAAAGAATGTTCGGAAACAGGCCAATCGTGAGTTTAAGCTTGCTATTGAGCGAATTGGGACGATAAAGCGAAAGCCTAATATTCAGGCCGTTACGCCCTTGAAAAGGCTTCGGCTTGATGAAAACACATTGCAGCCTTCAGACCTCGAGATGGCCACTTTCCCCTCGTGCGATAACGCAAACGAAAGCATCACATCTCCCCTAGGAAACAACAGCATCAAGACTGTCTCGAACGTCGATAATATTGATCCATCCCACGACAACACCGATACCGATGCCTTGTTTGTCGCACCCAACAATATGACGGGTCTACCCCACGATGACATCGACACTGAAGCTCTCTTCGCAGCACCCGACACAACACATCCACCCCACGACAACACCGATACCGAGGCCTTCTTTGCAGCACCCGACAATATGACGCATCCACCCCACGATGTCATTAATACAGGAGCCTTCTTTGCAGCACCCGACAATATGACGCATCCACCCTACGATGTCATCAATACCGGAACCTTCTTTGCAGTATCCGATATAATACATCCATCCCATGATAATAACGATACCGGATCCTTCTTTATAGTACCCGACACAACACATCCATCCAACATCTCTACTGAAGCCGTCTTCACAGCACCCGACACAACACACCCATCCAACATCTCTACTGAAGCCGTCTTCGCAGCACCCGACATAACACATCCATCCCACGACAACACTGATACCGAGGCCTTCTTTGCAGCACCCGACAATATGACGCATCCACCCTACGATGTCATTAATACCGGAGCCTTCTTTGCAGCACCCGACAATATGACGCATCCACCCTACGATGTCATTAATACCGGAGCCTTCTTTGCAGCACCCGACAATATGACGCATCCACCCCACGATGTCATTGATACCGGAGACTTCTTTGCAGCACCCGACAATATGACGCATCCTCCCCACAATTGCATCGATACCGGAGCCTTCTCTAGAGCACTCGACACAACGTATCCATCCCACGATAGCATCAACACAAAAAGATTATTTACAGCTGGTGATGGCGATGATATAACATTCGACCCTCACGACCCTCATCAAGAGCGTGATGTGGAGCTTGCCCAGCAGACAACCAAAACACAACATAGTCTTTTTCACATGAATTCAATACAAATAGAAGCATAAGTCGGACGTGTTTTTCCCTCATGCACTCTCATCTAGTCGTATGTAAACACCCAACTCCTCTACATCATTGGGGACCTGTGATTCCGGGGGGCGCAGTCCCCATATATCCATACTCTTCCATTTTTCGAGTAAGAATGAGGTTACATAGGTATAATAGTAACATCGCCCATTCTTTCGCTCAAATACAGACCTGGCATCAGAAACGACCCTTGAAATTATTAGAAAGATTTCGCAAGTTAAAAGGATGACTACGTACAATCCTCCTTGGAATGGACTCGGGAGATTCTCATCCGTGCATCCTGCGTTTTGCACTTGCTTTGCTGCTACCTCGAATAAAGTATTTGGGGCTTTTGGTCGTTTAAGTGAAGCCGTATGGGATCTAGAGTAGAAGGTCGCTTTTGAATCTTTTGGCCAAAGTTGGATAACCAAGACGCCGAAATCCCGTCCACCTTGCCTCATGGAATACAGATGCCCTTGGTCAGGAGGGAACGACCCGTGGTAAGCCAGCAAATATTTTGATTCCAAATCTGATTCCAGTTCGCAGATGACACCTTGAACCGTCTGTTCAGATTAGCATAGATCACGATGGAGGAATGGAAACTAACCGAGTTCAAGAGGACATTGTCTCGACAGAAAATAAAACCTGCTTCCTCCGAGAATTCGAAAGGTAGTTGTTGTTCTTTCATCTTTTCAATATTTGAACCAATTTCTGGGTCTTCCATTATAAAAAAGCCATTTTGGAGGATTTGTTTCTTTGCTTCTCCAAAGTCGGATGCCATCTTTGGTTCGGTTATGAGCGAGAGGAAACAAGAGGACCCCGCACTATCATGGCGTGAGAAGGGTGGGTGGTAGGCGGCATCATCCATCAATCTCGGGTCTGCTGACCAACGTCTGCGTCAGAACGTTAACATCCATAATCGGGGACTATGGCTCTAATAGACACACCCTATCCGTGTTTCTCAGCGAATGCTCATCATCCTTAATCAGGGACTATGGTTCTAATAGACATACCCTATCCGTGTTTTCTCAGCCAATGCTCAACATCTGAGACTGTCTCTTTACTAGTAACACCCCACGTGCGCCCATCAGATCGAACAATCGAAGAACGAGCGTTCGGAAAACATCGGCAATTTGAAAGAACAACCTTGCTGCATGATGTCAACTCCGCACAGCCACATCGACAGACGAATTGTGGCGCTTCGGATAACTTCGCTGGCGCAGACTTCATCCCAATCCAGAAGTATCAGCTTTTGCTAAACGACACACGAGACGGTTCGATGCTTCTCTGGCCATCGAACGCCACTGACGATGTGTCAGCATCAAACAGCCTGCAAAAACTGCCCTGGCGCATGCTCTTCTGTGCTGCTTTATGACCTCGAAATCCGATTGTTAAGAACCAATTGCTCTTGATTAGATTTAGACAATAAATATTGTAGAGTCCACTTGGCTTTTTGACTTGTCGTTTAGGCGAGAAAGCCCAAAGAAAATACCAGGCCGAGAAGTAAGGTCTACCGTCTGAAAGGCCATTTAGCACTAGAATGGTTGGGAATGGGGTGGATGGGTTTAGGAATGGGCTGGGAATGGGTGGTCGGGGATGGATGCGGTGCCGAATCACATGTAAAGTGCTCGAGAATCTCTTATTGACTTAGACGCTGCCTTAGATGACGTGGTACCTCAGTCTGCAGAACTATCAACCACCACACAGGCCACCTAATAGACTGGGCACGTTCCAACTTTCCACGCTCCACGAATGTCCCCACTTTGACAGTTTCTTGCATCCAAATGCTGCCGAACCCGGCAGTTCTCAATGGTTGCCTGCTCTGGATTGCGTTGGGCTGCTATGCACGCAACCCAATTCAAGAACGCCTTCGCACCGCATCAGTTCTACTGGGAAATCCCGCAGGCAGAAATTTTCGCAAGGAGTTGGAGGATGAAGTGGAAATGCTGAATGCTAATGTCAAGAGAGCATCACAATGTCACGACACTCATGCCATGTTCGATTTTGTTATTATTACCGGGCAAAAGCCTTTATAAAGCGAGTGTATCAGCAGTGGAACTTAGTTATCTGATAATCATCTGGAATGCCGTCATTTGGTATTACCTAAGCGTCCCAAGTGTCTGAAGCGCACCGTCAATTTAGGTTCCACATACTTCAGCGGGACCGAGTCAGACCACCGGTCACTGTATCTCATGATAACTAGTCAGCGGACTCCCATTCGAGACATTCTCAATGTCCTGCTCCAGTCGCTGTATTTCAGTTTCAACACTTGCATACATGCAGATCATGCTCTCGGAAATATTTTGATAATACGCCACGGATCGGTTAAGGTCATCAATGTCCCTTTGTGACTCCCGCCGCCTTACCTCGATTTCAGCGGGACTGACCATTCTGCCTTGCCGATTTGCTTGAACTGCTGCAGCTGAGCCCGAGAGCAGCTGTCGCTCCTCTTGCATGAAGTTCATCAGGATCCGGAGTCGCCTCGTCTCTAACGAATGGCGATCGTATTGGTGCTGATAAAGTTGGGATTGAGTCTGCCGGTTTCTTAACATTTGTTGGGCTTCTCGCAAGATGTCTTCAGGACTGTGTGGAGCACGCTTTCGATGTCTATTGGTCCTTCCTTAGCTCCCTTATGGTCGGATTCAATCTACAAGAACACAATGGAAGGAGTATGACGATATTGTATCGCAATGGTTGAAATCATTCATGGAAGGTGGTGATAAGATCGCGATATTGGCGAGAAAGAAGAGGAACAGAGGGAATATTTGGAGGCAGAAGAGCATTATTTCAGGACCAAGATTTGACCACTACAGAGGTGGAATTTTATCTGATCAAGACGCCAAAGGGTTGGCTTCTAGAAAAACTATGTAAAGCCAATAAGGATGTAATTTCTCCATCGCTTTTCTTTCCATACCATATCACAAATCCAATCATGTCCGCGAAAAGCCAAGCTACGACACCGGCCCATCCCAGCATCGAAGATGGAGGAGAGGGTGACCGTAGTTCATCCACCAGCTCCATGAGCCTTCCTCTTGTAGCTTGGCGAAAAACAAAGAAAAGGTGACGCTAGTGGATCTGCCAGTAACGTCAACCAACGATCCGGCCGAGTAAATCCAGAGCTGACTGTCAGTTTCATTGAGCGATTGATGATTCACTCGAAGACCGCAATAAGCCCTCCACCATTTCTTCAGCCAAGAGTGGCGCATCTTGACAAACTCGCCTGCAAAGATTATAGCTCTCTGGTAAAAATGTCTCTCTTCCGGTTTTGACTATTAAGGTTGATAGTTCCCAGAGGTTGGCGGGGATGAACTTTTTCCCGCTTTAAACCCATAATCATGTACACGCCAATGTGTATATTGTAGAGCACGTTGCGCAGCTGATACTTTTTGCAGCGAGGTCCATATTTAGGCATCATCGCGTTGGGCTGCCATGCACGCCTTTGCATCACACCAGTTCTATCAGGAAACTCCTCAGACTGAGATGGTGTGCCCTGGTGCAAGGTTGGTACATAGGAAGCGGTGGCTGCCTGCGGCGCGTGCTTGCTTCCCATGGCGAACCAATCTGGAGCCAGCGACGCTCGAATATAAAAGTAAGTGAGCGTACGACCCCAACCGTTTAGAAATATCACTGTGCCGCACCATTCCATAGTTCAACCGGGAAAGCTCGCACTCAACACCATCTATTCATCACGACGGCCATATTCAGAATGTGCGGCCAAGCCAAGGTTACTCGCAAGTACAAGGACTGCCTCGAAGGCAAACAGCACTTCAAGGTGACATATGTGTGGGTGAGACAATTCGGAAGCATTTGAGCGATGGGCGTATGAACGGTTGCTGCAGTCGACAATAAAAGATAATTACGATTAGCCCCTCCACGACGTGAAGAGTAACCGCAAAATGAGTGGCAGGCTATGACAGTTGTCTTTTACCAATTCATCTCTGGTTCTTAGGGCCATCCTTTCCATCCGTCTTCGAGGAGCGGGTTTGTCGCTTCCAGACAACGCATGTTGGAATCATTTTCACTTATCGCCAGTTCTGATCTTGGAAGGGAGCCGCGCTTGTTATTATTCCAACAGCTGCTACCTCCACACAGCTGCATTAACACCAATCTCCTTCGATCATCTTAAGTAAATCGTTGTTTCGATTTCGTTCCTCGCACTCTGAATCCGTATCGTAGTGTCCGTGCAAATCAGAAACCCAATAGTAAGTTGGGTCGAATCGGCAGGCGGCGTCGTGGCGAGCATCTGTTTTTACAAGCAAGTCAACCCAGAGCTTTTCCGAAAGTATACACAGCCTACGCACCTTGCTCCCGGATCTCTTCCAGGGGACTTGTGCTGACTATAGACCGAGCCGGGATGTGGTGAAGAAATCAAAATTCATGGGATGCAAATGGATGAATAATAGATCGAGTTTATGTCGAAGAGGCATGCATGGCGAGTCTGCCCACCATCATAACCTTACTTGAGCGGCTAACCATTGGCTCATACCGCACCTAGAGACTGAATTATTGCAGCGGCATGCATGCGCGACACGCTCCCCGTCGACGATTTCCCCACACACCCTACGACAGAATCCTGTAGCACCCGCCCCAACGCGACCGTGAACAGTGACCTGCGACCGCGGCCTCCCCATTTTCCCGGATTCTCTCTTGATTTCACCTTCCAACAATGGTCGCTCATAGCAAGATCACACAACCGAAAGCGACACCGCGCCGACGAGTCCTCGCATCAAGAAGGTTCTACGACCAGTCGAAAGAGACAACGCACCGACAAGTCTTCACTTCAGGGCAACTATCCGGCAAAGGAACTAAGGTGGCAATATCCGCCTGAGTTTTGGGACAGATTGTCTAAGATTCCTCTCATTCACAGCGCCATAGAAGAACTCGAAAGGCGCACCTGTACTCGGCTTTCCTTTCCTTCGCCTCTGACCTTGCTTTCGCGAGACCTCACACCCGCTGCCACGCGCATTTCTTTTTTTTCAAACCACTCGCTGTCCTCAAACCATCCTCAAAATGTCCTACACATGTACCCATCCTCCGAATAATCTGTGGAGGGTGACGCACACGGGTTCTCAGTCACATGGCGACCCAATCACTGGAGATCTCATTGTAACAGAAAAAGCCCATACCTTTAGTGATGAGGCGGACCTAAAACAGGCTATTTCAGATCACATCGACTCGTGGAACCGGCAGCCAAGCTGCTTCTTATCTGTCTTTAGCGATGAGCGACATGCGTAGTTGGGCAGAACAGCGCGACCGAACACAGTCCCTTACTTACATTCACAAGATAGACACCACAATGCTGCAAACAGATGCTCGTCGTTGGTCGTGATGAAGGAGGAAGCTGGTCGGCAAAGTGGTCAGGGCGTTGGTGTTTGACGTTGGAGGAGTGGAGATGGAGAGGATGATTGATTGGGCGAGGAGCCAGCCTGTTGCCTGTACCAACGCTCAACCATGCGCGGGATAATGTGGTCGGCGATTTCCGAATTTGGCTGTAAGCTCTGCGATAAGACTTAATGCACTATGAAGATGCGCTAGTCCTGCCTGCTTCCCGACAATAATTCAAGACGAATACCATTTCTACTTGTGGATCCATGATAAGGACGGAAAGTCAAGGTTCCCCGATTAACATCACCCCTGAGCCAGGGGAGATTGATTTAGTCCTTCCTCTTTTTTATCCTTGCGCTACGTCTTGTATTTAGACCCAATCTATACTATTAATTGATCTCATGTTGTATTGTTCATTAATAACCCACTCCGATACCATCCCTCCCACAGCACGAACTGACCCAAGTGCTACACAGTAGCCCTAGAAGAACTTCACCAATCAGCATTTTGGCCAAGTCGAGATGTCCAAAGAGGAGGAAGCTCGCGCAGAGACGTCTCTCCATAACATTCCACTAGCCCCCGAGCCACAACGATTGCCCCCTCACGTGATACTCGAACGGCTCAAACTAATCAGAAGGGCTTGTGAGATATACATGTCCAGGCATACCTTGGCAAAACCAACCTCAGTTGCGGTCATAGCTCCGGCTCCGGCTCCGGCTCCTCAAGCGCTTCTAAGGACTCAAGGTTGGCCATCTGCAAGTCTTCTGCGCGCCTAGCTCAATAACGTCACTACTCCCCAACGGCTTCTAGAAACCCGCCGTCGACCTTATTTACGTCATAGGCGCGCTCGGCAGAATAACACCAGCGTCACCGCTCCTTGCAGCATGCCTACGGCGGCAGCGCCCTAAGGGCTTCCAGAAAGTCACCATCGACCCTTTTCACATCCTAAGCGCGCTCGACTGGATAACACTAGCGTTACATCCCCGTGGCTCACCCACAGCTGCAACTTCTTCATCACTTCCTACGCAACCTGTCGATACACAACCCAGGAGGAACGTTACAACTCGATCAATCCATGGCACGCTCACTATCGTCTCTTGTGATGGTGAGGTCAAGTATTCTTTCCGGCCGGATCAGCACGTTGAGCTATGAGGAACTGCGCTGTTGTATAAATAAGGGGAGTTTGGACAGGAAAGGGGTGAGACAGGGACGAGCCAGCAAGATCATCCACGGACCACAGATTGAGCACACACCCAAATTATTGACGATGTGATGAGGGGGGAAGCGATAAGATAAGCCTTTTGGGGCAGATGGCCGAAAGGAATGACGGGCGGATGTTTTGTTTTCTGTTAATGCGTTACTAGATCAATTATATAGGCTTTGCTAGTATTAAAACACGCCTATTATCGGCCCGTGCCGCCGGCTGCTTCAATTTAAGCGAAGAATCTTTCTCATCAACCTACCCACTTTGTGGATCGAACCGTAAATGTGGCAATGGAAAACCTGTTCTCATCATTCAAGATGCTTCATGCCTAGCTCCACCTCCTACCACAAAACTGCCTACCTGGAATTCGTAATATTCTCCCCGATCTGAGTTTAAAGGAACGCCCCGCCCTCACGCCGCTTGTAAAGGCAGCTCTAATCCGAGGCCTCACAGATCAGCCCATCGCTATAACCCCTCCACACCGGGTCGTTCAGGTGTCCGTATTCTAGCGGCTGATTGGGTTATTCGACATTAGGCAAAGAGGGGTTGGGTGTTTACCTCTTGCCTGCTGTGGTGTATCAGCAGTGTTCAGTAAGCCGACATTATTTGGAGGCATGCATCAGGGCCTAATTGGACCGCATGATATGGGTGCGACCACATCGACTCCACCTCCACAACCATGTCTCGTAAGTGGGTTGTTTTATGCCATCTCTGGGCTAGCCCATTAAGATTTCCTGCCTTCTTGTAGATACTCGGCCGGAAAGAGTTAGCACAAGATATCTGCATCGAGTACTTAAAGGACTTAACATCGTCCCATATTTGTTTCCTTCTAGACACTACATAATACCTTCCTTCCACAGTCCCGTTCAACGCTCGGTTGATTTCTCCTTGCTCTCCTCCGATTAGTTCCTACACCTAGCAATCACCACCAGCTCAAGCATGTGTACTGAGCACTACAGCACCAGAATCTACACCTGCGGAGATCGTACCACGGAAACTGTCAAATTTGAACCTTGTAATGATTCGTCCAAGGCTGGACATGAAGTTAAGCGAGTGCCAATGGGTTCAAAGAAAGAACGTGTGAAGTGTGGCGCGTTTAATTGCATCAATCCCTAGACCATTCCTAGCAAGTTCCCATCTCGATCGCTATAAAGCTCTCTAATGCTGACCATATCAAGCTAGTGCCCACGCCATACAGACTCTGAATGCTTACCGTACCATCCTTCGCTTCTATTATTCTCTTTCGCTATGGTTCCCATAGTAGATTCAAGGATTGGATAGGAAAGACCATGGAAGATTGCGAGGAAATAGTTCCTGTATCTAACTGAAAGATAGGTCTTGCAATATATCGTTAACATTCGAGTACTTTTTGGTCCAACAACCCAGCATAATCTCTCCTCCGAGCAACCCTTCGGTGTTAGGGAAGATGCCCTTCTTAAAAAAGCCATCAACATGCAATTCGTATTGTTCCATCTCCTCCATTGAATGAAACAGCCCACCGGGATCTCGGTACGGCCAGTGTCCTTTGACGATCGTGTAAAGGATAGATCCAAGACTGAAAATATCTGTAGCTAGTGTTGGCATCTCAGCTGAGTTAGGGTCGGAGAAACCGGCGTCTGGGAGTCCTCCACCATCCAAATCTAGCTCTTCACATACGGATCCACCAAAGTCGCAAAGCCAGAGATCCAAGACAGTGGGGCTCGTAGCGTGAACGAGGAAGTTGTCAGGGCGTAAATCACTATGTATAACACCTCGACTGTGAATATAGGCGACAGATTCAATGGCTTGTTGAAACCATTTCTTTCGGAGATGTAGAGGTATGGTATCGTTTCGACTATCGAGAAAGTGCTGTAAGCTGCCATGACTGGCCTCAGCAAGAAGCAACCCTGTCGGAAATTCGGGCTGCCACCCGAGGCATCTGTAACTGTATTAGTGTAAAAATTCTCATCTTCTAGAGACTGTCCTTTACAACCTCACGACCCTGGGATGATCTCCCAGTCTGTCTAGTATCTGCTGTTCAATGAAGTAATGTCTTGCAACACTCGGCCTTTCCTGTACCACTTGGTCCTCTAATATCTTGACTGGGGCTTTCAAGATGATTCCCGGCTTTACTCGGAAAAATATGGATGTTGAGCCCAGAAAGTTAAGTGTCTCCATTAAAACTGTGGGTGAGGACGTGATCAGGGGAATGACGCGGTCCGGGGGCATGGTCGGTCGAGCGCAGGGAGGAATAAGGACGGCCAACGAGATTTATGACGACGGGACATCCGAATCACGGAGGCGGTGTTAGAAAGTGGCTCGGGCAGGCTTGGTTTAAAGAATAGCGATGCGGACAATTCGCCAAATGTTAGCGGTGAACTGACGAACGCGTGAACGTTAGCAGGGTTTAGGCCGAACTTTGTGCCTTCTGCCGGTTTACACCGCCCTATGTTAGTGCCTCAGGCATAAATGACGGAATCCTCATTTTTTTCTCAGCTACTAAGCCCACCACCCCCCAAATCGCCCACCTGGGGATCCCGCCCACTTTTCAACAATGTTACTAAGATGGGTCACATTGAACACTCCTCAATTAAACAACAACGTAATACTAATTAAAGACTAAATCGGGCATTCCTGGAATCTCCAATTGAAACTGTCCACATAAATCTTCGAATTTCAATTTCTTGACCTTTGCTGATGATCCTAGTGGATTGAGATACTTGTACATCTCATTTCGTGCCCTTATAATATCTGGGGCCTTTGCAAACCGCTCATTAGGATTAAAGCTGACTTTCTTCTTCTTCTTCTTTGGTTGTAGTTCCTCATTTTAATGCTTGAGAAGTAATATTTCTTTATCTTGTGCGACCAAGATTGTATTCTGGCGATCTAGTCCCTTGCCAACTTTAGTTAAAAGAAGATGAAACGTTCGGTCTATCTTTGATGAGGAAAAGATCTTATCTACCGTCCTCTTGAGCTGATAAGATAATTATGGTGTTTGGAAGAGACTCTCTGGATGTTCTGATAGTTGTGTTATTGCCCTTGGTGGTGTGGTAGGTTGTGTCTTAAAGTTAGTTGTCATAGGGTTTAACATTGGCTTTGTTATAGAGACTGGCACAGCCCAGATGATTTCCAGCCTGCGATAATATTTGTGTATGTAATCCCAATCTGCCTTGCTTTGTAATAGCATCTGATGAAGGAAATCTTGCTAAGTTGTATATTGTCAGCTAGAAAGGTCAACTCAGAAAGCGTGCCTGTTCATAGAGATGCGCCATGATGCTCTTTGTGTGTAACCAAGAATATAAGCGATGGGTTACATATTTCTACTGGTCATTCTCATCGAGAATTATCATCGTGTAGTTCGAAGCCTTAACCGGTTTGTTAGGGATAGAACTGCCAGCAGAGGCTATCTTAGCCTCGGTGGATTAGCTCGGGTCATCGAACACCTAGCGTCAATTAAGGACGCTAAGGACATAATGGGTGCAGTACTCTGAAGCGGTAACTACGCACTGTTCTCCTGCCCCACCTGCCCAATCTAGAACATTTTAAGACACTAGTTAAACAGGTGGACGCTGAACCTGTAATTGTAATTGTACCTCATCCAGTTGAAGAACTTGCCATCCAATCAAGGGTAAGACATCATATTCTCGATTAGTTTCTCAAGCATACAGCTCACTTATCAATCGCCTTCCGTCGTTTACTCGTTTCCTCCAGAATATCACGCTTTCCCGCCTTGACCTTCCGTTTTCTCGGTGGTGCAACAATCAACGCGTCATTTGCCCAAGCCGACTTCAAGATGGTGATAGCCTCTGCCCTCAATTCATCCGGGTCATACTCGACCCCTGCCCCAGACACAACGAGACGACCAAGCATCCGGTACCGGGCATGCCTAATCACAAGGAGTCCGCAGCTATGGCTATCGTTCTGCCGTAACGTTTCCTGCTCATTCTAGTCAGTCATTTCCGAATTTCGGGCTGCTTCCTCGCAGAAAGCGTACCTTCTCGATGTATCGATATTCGGGAAATTCCCTTTGACAGCCCGCCTGCATTTAATAAGCTCCCACCTCCAAGATCAGGAACCGGCACATACCTTAACATCAGTATTGTCTCCATAGCCCATTGGATCGTAGTGATAAATGCACATCTCCCTCTCGTTGACCTCAAGAAGGCTAAAATGATTCTCCCGCTGGAATAAGGGGAAGAAGGAGACTAAGGGGCCCCGGGCCCCAGCCCGGCGATGCCATTCCGCGATTTGTTTGGCTGCCATCTCGAATGGACGTGATATTGCCACCTGCGCTCTGGTTTGACGGTGGATAGGGACGGAGAACCCAACCCGTGTAAAGGCCAGCTTGTCAGACAAGTGCAGACAAGCTAGGATGATCTCGTCGTTGAGCCAACGTGTCGGACCGAGCCTCTGGAGAGACTCCATGTCGAATCTAAAGTTAGTGCCGCGGATGCAGAGTCTTCCGTCCAGAGCTGAATTTCGGACTTGTCGAATAAGAGCATCGAGCTCGTCGTATCCAGTAGATATGGTCTCGCCGGTGATAGAGAAGCCTTCATTCAGTAACTGATTCCTGAACTCATCCGGGTTTGTCTTGCCTGTCTTCAGCAGCACTTTCATTTGGCTCGCGAGGATTTTGAGGATAGTCATTTTTTTTGAATGGCTGGGCAGGTCATCGATGAGCACGCTTAATTCCGAGTCCTTGGATTTCGCAAGCCCCCTGGCGAAGGTTAATCATCCGTCTTACCTGTTCGGGAGAAACTTACCATGGACATATGAACAAAATGCCATAACCGAATGCCTTCACTAACCGAGACCATTTTTGGCCACGCGTTAAGTGTGTCGCAAGCTTCTGACGGCGCAATTCCCATCTTTTCTCCTGGGTCGCATCATCCGTGGGCTTTGGATCAATAATCCTCTCCATCACTGCCTTTCTGGCTTTCCTTGTTGTCATGTCTTCTCTATGTTCAAGTAACCGCAACTGGAATACATGCCATCGGGCAAAGGAGATTGCGGTCAACGCATAGCGGACGGAACCCTTGTGCCGCTCGCTATCTGCTGTTTCCATAAGGGCCAGCCACTGGGATCCATCGCTCCAGTTCCCCGACTCCTCAGCCGCAGAGTGCTGTAGGGAGTCTTGAAGAGCCTTGTATGTCTCTGAAGAGTTGCCACGTGCGCCAAATCGGCGGATCTGTTCGTAAGTGTGGGCAACGAAGTCGTCGACGGGTTGTACAAGAATCTGCGAGCAAACGTACTTGCCGGTCTCTGTGATGCTGTTGTCCGCCGAGCGCGTCGGAGGTGGCGTTCTCTCGGGGGTCATGGGTTTGATACTCGTATCGACATTGGACGAGCCAGCAAGGACATTTGTGCCACCAGTATCATTCAGCACACCTGAGGCCACGGTGTCCTTGCCGGAATCTTCGTCATTACCCGCCTTTGGCCGAAAGACCGCGGCCGAGAATATGTCGGGGGCAGATCCGCTATCCTTGCTGACATCTTCGATGGGCCCCTCGGGTGCAGCACGCCTCTCATTCTTCACGATGATTAAGGGCTCGCTCACCACCTCGGGGTCGTTGGGGACACTTTCTCCCTTACACATCTTTGACCGACTGCCAGGCTCCAGTGCACCATTTTCGTCGATGACTTCGATGGGGAGCGAGTGATAATGCGGGCCCCTTGTTGGCTGAATGCTGGCCTGCTTGGGCTCATCCTTGCACGCCTGGAAACCCTTTCCTGGTATCCCGACGTCCCTCTCGGGTGTAGTAGGCTTTTCACTCTTCACTGAGATTTGGGGTTCGCTCACGACCTTGAGATGCTCGGTCTCGGTGATTTCTCGAGGCTCTGGATTGGTCTTCGGGTGCTGTTGGTTGTCCTCTACACGAGCAGAGTCTGCCGAGCTCGCGGCCATCTCGCAGACCTTATCACAGACGCGACAGAATTTGTACGCAAAATCCCTCACGCGATCATGTTCAGGCACAGGCAGTTGACTCAGGATTAGCACGAGATATTCGTCGAGTTGCCCAGCCTCGTCGATAACCTGGAAGATTGCTTTAAGAAAGCTGTCGAGATTGAGCGGGAGGCGTAGACGATGCAACAGAGATTGGGCAGTCGACTCATCCAGGTGTAGACTACCTTTGTTATGTGGCGCGTAATCTTCATCGGGCCTTTCAGGGGTAAGGGGCTCGAAAAATGGAGGATGAGGAGAGGGATCGGGAGTAAGGGGCTCGAAGGACGGAGGATAAGGAGAGGGAGGTTCAGGAGTGCCGCGATCTCTCTTTGGCTCGTTGACGTCCATCGAAGTCGTCCAACATGCATGGGGTCCGGGATCTTGGATCAGCGAGTTGCCGGAAGACATTGGGAAGCGACGAGGTGCGGACACGTACTCCGGATACGTTGAGGCAAGCAAAGTGGAAGAGGAATAAAGGTTCAAGAACAGTCGTCCTCAACCCGGGAGAGGACATTGGTCTTTATACTTGGGAACATCATCCCCCCACACCTTAAACCATACCATCACGGTCAATCATGAATGGCCGGCTAAACCACCACAACAGAGATGGCCCCACATTCAGCCAAATTCCATTTCCTAGGAAATGGAACTGCAGGAAGTACATGCTCAGGCTCACTCTTCAGCCCAGCCGGGTCGTGGTCATGGTCATGTGGCCGCAGTTGCGGGAAAGACGGTAGCCTTGATCCTTGGGTCTCCCGCATGCTTTCGTCGGTTGGCCGACCATTCCCTTCACCTCTTCTAGAGCCAGTTTCACAGACCCTCGCATCTGACTTGATTCCTCTTTCCCTGTCCTCAGCCTCGCAACTGGTTTCATAGCTCCATCGTCGGCTCTGACATCTGCCGCAACCCAATCTATCCACCGGGTTCGTGCACAATTGGCGAAGCAATTCTGTTATATCGTAGGAAACCCACGGCGTCACTTTATCTTTCGTAGTCCTTGTCTTTTCGTCTGTAACACGGCCATTCCGTGTCGATGAAACACGCGAGTGAAAGAGAAAGGCAATGGACTACCACTGAGCTCGCAGAGTCCGAATAACCCGTTGGCCCGTAAGCACCGCAGGGAGCTTGGGCGACCTCTCCGAGAGGGACAGAGCAGCCTATGATACGGAAGTCCGCACAAATTGCTTGGTCCCATGAGGCCCCCAACGCCTCCAAACCCACAAGCTCTTGCCAGGCTTTATCCCGATCTGGCTTCGGGTGTTCGATGTGTCTTGGGTGCTTGTCGAGCCACCAGTACTCATACTTGAGACGTTCAATCCATGTCGTGGTGTCGAACCCAGGGATCACCGTGGGAGGTATCCGATTCCAGTCCTAGACAGACGATCAATCAGGCTTTCACTGAGATGCAGTCATTATCAATCACCGCGAGTAACCAGAATATCCAAAACATGGTGGTCAATATTGAAGAGACAAATAATAACCTGACCTGTCATGCAATCGGGGGCTCTAAAGGCACACCAGAGACGACAAAATCAAGAGCACTTTCCTGACACTGGATTTGATGATTTGGTCCAGGCCTAGCTCTCCTTTGCAAGTTTGACGATGTAATTTCTTAGCAATCCGATGCGTTCTTGATGTGCTGAGTTCCCGACCAATTACCTACATTGGAGGGATGACTCTCACCGAAATCTCCCCTACACAGACCGCGTGTGATTGATGTTTTCTGTCTTCAATGTAATAAGATAATGGTTGGATTGGAAGAACAACAATAGGGAGACTACGATGCTCAACTCCCTAACTAACTCGTTATTCTTTACTATCCGCCTGCAGCATGATGCACCAATGTTGCTTCACTCCGTTTTCTGAACGGCTTAACTTGCGTGCAATGGCCGAATCCGATAGCCTACCCGTATTCTTCAGTCGCCTGAGGAGCTCCTCCTCCTCATCTGTCCACCTGAATCGCCGTTTGCTTCTGTCTCGTTTTCTTTTAGTGCTTCCTGCATCGAAGCGAGTGTCAGCATCACCACCGCCTTCGCTGCCACTGTCAGTACTCCGGTCCAGCAACGTATTCGGGGCTTGGCCATGTTCTAACTTCGCTAGCAGACTTGAAATCATCTTCTGGATTACAAGTAACTCTGCCCGCACTAATTTTGCTTGCTCCGCTGGCATAGACGCAGCCTCTGCTGGCTGGCTTGCAGGATGACCCGAGTTTACCAAGGAGAGATCCACGTGGGAGCCTGGCCGAATCTGTGGACTGGAGTCCCTTGGAACTCCATTAAGTTGGCTGCCGCTTTCGTCAACACGAGGGCTAGCCCGGGTCGGGATGCTATCTGCAGACCCGAGCAGTGGTGATCGCGAATTGAGATCCGATAGATTTGGACGCTTCGGTGAGCGAAAAGTCTCCGCATCGCGTTCTTCAGGTTCGTCATCTTCCGTCCGTGGTCGTTTGAACGGAACAATTTCAGTGCCTGGCCCGGGGCTCCTCTTGACCGAGCGAACTTCTGCAGCAGTTCCTTGTTTAGCGATTGCTGCAGATATTAGAACATCCAAGGCATCGGCAGAGCGAGGACAAAGGCCACGGCTCGACTCGGAAGCAGTGTGGACGCTGTTGGACACCGGGGTGTAGCATTGACGAAAGTCATCATCCGTCAGAACAGGCCTATGAGTCATGTGAACCATGTGCGATGGTATCGACTGGCAAGCAGAATCTAGTCCATCGTCTTCGACATCAGTGGCAGAGTCTGGGAACAAATATTAGTTTCTCCCAAAGATTCGACAGAGCTAATATTTCTTACCTTGGGCGAATGAGTCTGTCTGAGGAACTGGTGAATATGCTGAAGCTGGTGTGAGAGTGTCTGAGACATTCGCAGCCGAAGCGCAGAGACTTAAGCATTCATCTGGAGATGGAAAATTGGCGTATGGGTCGCTAATGCCATCTTGGGCACCGATCGGAATAAGATCACTCTCTTCAATACAAAGGGAATAGGGGGGCTGAGGCGCGAAAGGACTGAGACTCTCACTACCAGGATCGAGAGACGTAACCGTCCGCCTCTGGGGTTCCTTTTGTCTCCGCCTAGCTCGTTGCTTCTGATGGGTGGGATCATATGGTTTGAACTTGAGAGACATTTCGCTAGACAATGAGTAATGGGCGTTGTGAATGAAAAGGAGGGGCTAATTCCTGGATTTGCTCAGGCATAAGCTTCACTTATGTACTTGAGCTGAGCGTTTTTACCACATCAGGTAACGGCCAGCCCGGAAGGCGAACAAGTTCACCAGTGTGACGCAAGACAGACAGTGATGCCAGAGCGCAAATGGATTTGAACTGCGCTGAACCTGATGAACGGTATGGTTGGTGTCCTCACCCATTCCGTCGTTAGTCGGTGATTCAGGGGCCATCCTAAGCAGGGTTTCTACGACACTCTGCCCCTTTCCTCCCCGTAATCATGCATGATACGAGGTCAGAGATGGTCAGGAGGCCATCATGAACCGCAATTCATTGGCTATGGCGACCGGAAGTGAGTCTATCCGGGGACTCATGCAGCGTGATAGTCAGAAAACAAGCCGTATTACTCTCGCGGCCACTTTCCGAGCAGGCAGAGATGGCGCCAACGCAGATTCGAATTGCCAAAACGAGTAAATATCGTTAGATTGACGGGATCCTTCAGACAGGCTGACGTGTCTAGAACTCCTTCATATTCCCCGTTAAGGGAATTTCAGCAGGTTTGTATCATCTCGTCATGACCCGATCGAGACACGTCACCTTTGGTGTCTCATCCAAGACAGACTCAAGCCAGAAAAGGTTAAGTACCACTGTAAGCGATGCATCTGCGGAAAGGCTCGGAAAGCCTCTTCCATAGTAGGAAGCTCGTGTATAACCAACACGCGCACTTATGTCCTGGCAAGACATTTCGGGATGCTTTTGGCGGCGCCATCAAGGTGAACAAAGATTCTCATAGCTTCCATTGAATTTGCCACAGCCCCTGAGGCTTCCTAGCTCAGCTTTCTTTGCCCCATGCTTCGCACCCCTCCAATCGTTGGTCCAATCGTTGGTCCACTGCTTGGCCTGACGTGATAACGTTAGAGACAAATGTACTCAGCGTTCTGTCCACTACGCACATCTTCTTAACAGTGACCTTTCAACTTACTCCAATAGGTAATCTGAGCGATATTTGGCGGGAGTGAAAGTGGTAAGGTGGATAAGGCGGTCGATGTTGGTGTTTAATGTGATGCAGCCAATGCGTAATGTCAGAATATCCATCACACGGAACATTCATCACATACTGCACTGCATCAGAGGAGGCAAATAAGCCAGAGAATTGCGAGAGAAATGTTTCCACGGGTATTGGAAGACAAGAGGTAGAGGTCGAAGCAGAATATGAGAAGGAGACGAACCATGTGTGATGCAGTTGCGATAGCGACACGTGACGGGCGAGGAAAAGAGAAAAGGGGAGAGTCGAGGGACTTAGGAGGTACATTGCGCGAGACGGTGGGCGCTTAGCTCCTTTATAGAGAATCGCAAAAGCAGCGTCGCGCGGTGGGGCGCGAAATTTCCGAGTTTGGCAGTCGCCGAGAACAGGGGCGAATACGACAATTTCCTGATGCGGGCAAGCCGTTGGATATTATACTAATACTATTTATATTTATATATTAAAATTTATAATTATAAATAAGTATATTATAGTTAATTTCTAACTTAATAATATATATAATAAGTAAGTAATATACTTTTCCTAACCTTTAATATAAGAATTAAAATAAAAATATAATATAATATTAAATTAATTAAAACTAATTACTATACTCTTCCTTAAATATTTTAATAATAACCTAATAGGTCCTTATATTATAGCTAGTCTTTCCAAAAGTTTTATAATACCTTTCCCTTAGCATTACCAACCTCCCTTAACTACTACTTTTTAACAATTTAGCTACTACTTATATATTAATATCTCTTTAATCTATTTTACTCCTTCCTTTATCTATAGTTATTTTCCCTCTATTTTATAAGTAGGTTCTTTTTGCTTTATACTATTTACTAAGAGTCTTATTTACTTATTAAAGGATTTGGTTTTTAAACTTTAATAATACTATTTAATATATTATTGCCTTTATTCCCTTAGAAAATAACTTAAGTGCCTTAAGGATAAATGCTAGAGAGTTACTCTAATGCCTTCTTACTTATCTTTTAAGGTATTTAAATTGCAAACTAGCCTTAAGTATTATCTTTAGGGTCTTTAAGAC
>CAKNEU010000122.1:0-82271 GCA_930272665.1 Mariannaea elegans
ATAAATAAAAAAATAAGTAAAAGATTAATAGCAAAACGTTATTTTTTATTATATACAAAATATATACATAAAATATATAATGTACTAAATAAACATATGCTTCATACTACACAAATAGCTATGAAAGATCGTATTTTTATAAATGATATAATAAGAAAGAAAAATTATATAAATTATAAATTCGAATATTTAAATAAATTTATAAAATTAAAAGATCTGTATTTAAAAAAAGTTTGAGGTATTATTCTTAATAAATACGCAAGAAAATATTTAATATTATTAAGAAAATATGATTTATTATATTCTCTTAATCAATATAAATTTAATAAATTTATATTTTTACCTATATTAAGTATTATACTTAATAAAATAATAGGTAAGAAAATAGAATATAATATAATTAATTTAAAATCTGTAGCATATAATACAGATCTTTTTACTAATGCTTTGGCATTAAAATTAAGAAAGAAAAGAATAAATTATATAAAAAATATGTTTAGTATTTTAAATAGAGCATATTTACCTAATGTTAACACTATTAAAGAAAGATCTAGAATTAAAAATAATATTGTAACAGCAATGACAACACAAGACAAAGATTTAAATGTGATTTCTAAACTAGGTAATACACATGCTGGGATTAAAGGAAATCATAGTAATAATTTATCTAAATTATTAGAATACCGTACTAATATTGATAATAAGGAAATACATAATAAAATTTATGATTCTATAGGATATAAAAATATGGGGGGTATTAGATTAGAAGTTAAAGGAAGATTAACTAAACGTTATAGAGCGGATAGATCTATATATTCATTGAAATGAAAAGGTGGATTGAAAAATATAGATTCTTCTTTTAAAGGTTTAAGTTCAGTTTTATTTAGAGGTAATTCTAAATCAAATGTAACTTATTCAATCGCTAAATCAAAACGTCGTATTGGAGCCTTTGCAGTAAAAGGTTGAATAGGCGGGAAATAATATTATCATTACTGTTTAATAGTAATTTATACCTATATAACAGCTAATGATTAATGAACAATAAAATATATAGATATAATAAAAATGAAGACATAGTCTGAACCATTTTGAAAAAAATGGAAATATAAGTATTAATAATATAATACTCTTTATGATAACATATAGAACAGGCTAATTTGCGCAAGAGTGTACAAAATGAGTGCGCGGTTTGGCACCTCGATGTCGGCTTAACTTATCCTCATGGATGCAGGAACTATGTAGGGTGCGACTGTTCGTCGATTAAAAAGTTACATGAGCTGGGTTAAATACGTCGTGAGACAGTATGGTTTCTATCTTCTAGGGGGAATTAGAATATAATAAGAACTAACTTTTGTACGAAAGGAACAGGAAGAATTAAACTTGTAAAAGGGTTAAATAATAGTTACTAACCTATGGTTTACCTGTTGTCTATGTGCCCAAATATTAAATATATATAAAATATTATATATATCTGTATAATACGATCCAAAAGATCAAATTATACATAGGGATGTTTCTTTCACTAAGATAAATGTATAGCATAGGCACGGCAGGAAAGCTAAGTTGGTCAAGGATAAGTGCTGAAAGCATATAGGCACGAAGCTTATCTTAAGATATTTCTTAAATATGCGTAAAATAATATTACGAATTATATTATAGGTTTTATCCGTAAGAATCTTGAGATTTTTAAGAATAAAATACTAATTTCATAAATTACTATTTATAAATATATCTCTTTATAATCGCCTGATTAGCATAAAAGTAATGCAATTGTTTTGTAATCAATAGAAGTAAGTGCGATACTTACATTGGGCTTAAAAATAACGGATTAGTAGTCAAGTGGTAAGACATAGCTCTTTCAATGCTACCATCGCAGGTTCGAATCCTGTCTAGTCTATAGCGGGTTAGTGTAATAGATAACATCTTCGGCTCATGCCCGAAAGCTATGGGTGCGAGTCCTGTACCCGCGTAGGGCTATAACTTAATAGGTAAAGTGTACTGCTCATAACAGTAATTATAAGTGTTCAAGTCACTTTAGCCCTAGTATAATGCTAAATAAATAATGATCTCTAGATCATTTAGAGAAATACTAAATCCGAGTGGTGGAATCGGTAGACACGACGAACTTAAGCTTCGTTGCTTATAGCATGAAGGTTCAAATCCTTCCTCGGATATTCATAAAAAATTATGGCTTGGCTTATATAATTACTATAACAATGGATAAAATATATTACATCTATTCAAATATTAATATAAAATAAGTTCACAGACTAATTTATATTCAATAAACTACTGTAGCTCAAAGATAGAGCATGATATTATTTTAATATTTTAGGTTAGAGGTTTGACCCCTCTCGGGAGTTTTCGTTATCATATAAATCGAATATATGTATAGAATACGCAGTATACTACTCTAGTATGTGTAAGGATATAGAGTTATTTATAAAATATTTTATAGGTTATGACGATATGCTGCGTAGACTATAGAAATAATTTTGTATAATATACAAATGTTTATATGGTATAGTGTGTGAAAATAGCCAAAATACTTTATATACGTAGAGATAGCTCAATTCTCTTGTTAACGGAAGATTGTATTGCGGCAATAGTATTAATTAGTAGGTCCTATGAGACTACCTTCGAAAGCCCTATAGGGTAAATATATAATTGAAATATCAAAACAAGAAATAATAGAATTTGATTGCAAAATTTCCTAACTAATTTAGGAATTAAATGTAGCAATTTTATGTATTTTAAATGATGGTTTATATTAAACCATAACAATATAAATATTGCCAGCAAAAGTATGATTCATATAAGATATGTATGGAATATAGCTAATTCGGCTATAATTAAGTCGTTAATTATTAATTTAAATAACAATTTATTTATTTCTTTATTAAGGAATAAAAGTTTGTTAAATTGAATAAGTGAATTATTTAAGATAATTATGCTTATAGTTATATTTATATTAATTACAAAGAATGTAGTTCTTAATGTAAATACGGAGTTATCCTTAGAAATAATTAGGTTTATTTCAGTAAAATTAGGCCTTTTAGAATTAAATCCTTGAGGAGGAAGGACGGTTAATTACAGATCTATTTTTGGAATAAAAACTCATGTGGTATTAGGTATTTTGTGATTTATTATTAAGATTATCCTTTTTATTATCTATAATTTCTCATACATAATATTAAATATACTAGGAATAATTTTCACTAAAACCTTCTTATTGAATTTTAATCAAAAACATTATATATTTAGTCTTTTTAATTTTCTGAGAACCAATAAATCAAATCCTATTAAAAATAAGATAAATCATATAATAAATGAAATATTAAATAATATAAAACTCAAAATTTATTATTTAATTAAATCCATAATTATGTCGATATTTATAGTAATAATACTTAGATATATAGTATATATGTTATTTTTATTTAGTAATAATAAGGATACTTATATTTCTAATGGTTTAATCTTAATTATGCCTCTTCCAATAGTTAGTTATTTTATAAATTTGGGATTAAAAAAAATAAAAAAACAAAGTATTAAATCGGATGATTATTATTTATTTAATAATTTTGTAGTAAACAGTGTGAATTTATATAAAATTATATGAATATTGTCTGCAAATTATGTAGTAAGAAACCATTATTTTGCTTATATTATTATTAGTCTTATAATTATAAGTATAATCTTAGGATTTACGTTGGGATTTATATATTGAGACTTTAAGGCTAAATTACCTAAAGTTAATCAAAGTTTAATACTTTGATCTAATACAGGACAATTCTTATCTACAGTATCCGGATTTATAGCACTAAGTCCTTTTCTTCAAAAGGCGTGTGATAGCGGATATGTAGATTATATAAATTCTACTATGGGTCAAAATAAGTCTGTAGGTTGAAAAGCTATTCCGTTTAAAAACCCAGGCATATACAATATGGAGAAAAAAACGGTGAATTTTACATGGAAACTTGAACCTGAAATATCTACAACTATTAATAACCAAGAGTCAAATTTATTTGAGGAACATAGATCGATGTTAGCTAATTCTCCAATATTTAATATGACTTATAATTTATCTAATACTGAATTAACATGAGGATCACACCAAAATCCTGCAGCTAAAGACTACAATGTATATTATGGAAAAGAGGTATTGAAGGGACCATTTGAGAATAAACAAGAATTAAGGACTATCAATTTTTTTAGTAATAAATATTTTTATGGTTCAATAACAGAGACTGTAAAAGAAAAATATTTAATTGTTATTCTTATAAGAAAAGATTTGAATGGTTCAATATTTATGCCCACTTTCTACTTGCCTGATAATACAGTAGACGGTTTAGATAGAGTAGAAGATATTTCTTTTGTATTGAAATCAAAATATCGTGTTATTTTACCTTTCGGTCAAAATAGAAAGGCAGGTTTTATGCTTTTTACTCAAGCTGAAAGTATCAATAATACTGGTCTTTTTAGAGTATGACGTCCTTCAATTAAATACCTTGAACCTGAACTAATTAAAGATAATGTTAGAGTAAGAGATTATTTTAAACTTGATGATCCAAATATAAATAGATTAGAAGAGTTTACATATAAAAGAGTAGTAACTAAAATTAAAGATCTTGCATCTAAAAACGCTGAAGATATGTTAGGAGAAGATAAAAATGATACTAAGACTGAAAAGTTTATCGCTAATGAGGTAAAAGCAGATAAATATTGTGTATGGATGTACTTTAAATTTCTTTTAAAAGATTTAGACAATAATCTATTCATTGCGAAAAATGAAGCAACATTTACCCCCAATGAGGTTGATCCGTGTAAAATAGCAAGACGTAGAGATTTTATTGTGAATAAATCCATACGAAAATTAGATAATAGTTTATGTGCTTATGTCAGTATAGCTCAAGACGGAGTTATTCAAGGTTTTAAAAATACAGATCAAGGATTAGGTAAATTAAATACAGAATTTTATTTACCATTACATGATTCCAGAATAAATATGTTATCATCAATGGCTCATTGATGAGATAATACTCTTAGTAGTAGTATTAAATCAGAACTTAATTATATCTATGCTATTTCTATTAACAGGTTAACTTTCGAATTTATCGAGGTTAGACCATGTAGCAATATATATTTTGGCTATAAAATATTACCACATAGTAATAAAAAAGTTCAATTTGAGCCTCGTTTTCCTGATGCAGCTGAAGATGTAGGTTTTGAACTTTTTAGTATTATTGATACTAGAAATACTAATAGTAAATTTCCTTTATATTTAAATTCAAATAAATTGGATTTCCTTATACCTAAACATGATTATCATTTCTTTGATGATAAAGATGAACATTCTATTCGAAAATTTATGGATCATATATATGGAAACTATAAAGGATATCTTATTTATAGATCAGATATAGCTAACGATAATATGTCATTATGTACCGACGAAACTAATAGAAATATCGCTGAAGAATCGTCAGATAATAATGAAACCCTGATTAGACGAATAAATTATGCAAATTATTTACAGAAGCCTAATCGGACGGCTAATTTAGGGTTATCTCAAATTGATGAAGAATGAGAAGACAAAAATATAGTAGATCCGTTTAATTATAAAAATACAGAATGAATTAAAAAAATAGGGAAGGTTGCGTCCAAAATGGTTAAAGGTACGGAGGGCCGTACAAGAAATATATGAAGAAGATTAGATCTATGATTAGAGAATATAGAATTAATTCCTGAGAGCTATAAAATTGATGTTCTTAATTCTAAAGATGAAATATTAGATAAATTTTGAAATCATACTGATAATACAGATGTAGTAATGGAAGATGTAGTAATGGAAGATGTAGTAACGGAAGAAGGACCTTTAATACCTAAAGGGCTTAGCTTTGAGGATGAATTATTGCATGTAGAAACTAATGTATATGGTATAGATACGGAAAATGATTTATAAGGTTTCAATTAGCGCTACTACTATTTAATTATATAAAGGAGTGAGATTATTATTTATGTATGTATGTTTAATTATAAATATATAGATATTCACTAGACTAAATTATTTTTAGGAAGATAATTTCTATTTATTTAATAAAAGTTTATGGCAAGTATATTGCTATAAATAGGGGATATAGTTTAACTGGTAAAACTGTGATTTTGCATATCATTAATTCGGGATCGAGTCCTGATATCTCCATATAAGCCTGTGAAGCTCAATTGGTAGAGCAGAACGTTGAAGTTGTTTTGGTTGTAAGTTCAAGTCTTACTATGGGCATAAAAACAAGAGTGTATAAAATAATATGGCATATAATGCCATTTAATTAAATCTTAATATAATTATAAAATTTGTAAGTATATGATAATAATTACATTCGTACATTAAAATGAAATTAATATAAAATAATAAGTGTAATTAGGGACTTTAGTATAATGGTGAATGCGTATGACTTTTAATCATTAAAATGTAGGTTCGAATCCTGCAAGTCCTATATACTGTTTCATAAGCTAAATATTTTATAAATTCAATTTGTTTAAAATGAATTGAATATTTATTTTATCAGAGTAGTATAGAATTAGAGCGGGTGTGTCGGAATTCGTAGACGAAGTTGATTTAGGCTCAGCTGATAGTAATATCGTAAGGGTTCAAGTCCCTTCGCCTGTATATTGATATTTTATAAATTATAAACTACAGGAAATTAGAAAACTTGTCTCTTTATTATTACATAATAAAATGAATAAAAAAAATAAAATATTAAAATAATATCCTATTGATTAACGGGTAGATCATAAATTTTTGGTATTTACAGTCGGTGTTCGAATCACCGTAGGATAATTATAAGGTAAATATAGTTCAATCGGTAGAACAACTAATTGTGGCTTAGTAGGTTCCTGGTTCGATCCCAGGTATATACCCTCAAAATATGTGTTTTTTTTAATTATAAAAGAACAATAAACATGAAAAATACAAAATATAGAGAATGAAATTATAATTTAGCTGTTGGTTTAATAGAAGGAGATGCTAATATTTTAATACTTAAATTACAAGGATTATGTGCTCCTTGATGTAAGTTTAACAGGTTGTATGTAGAATAGTCAAATTATAAGTATTAATTAGTATAAGAAAATTAGCCTTGGTAGTTTAAATGGTTAAAACTCTAATTTCATACGTTAGTAATGAGAATTCGATTTTCTCCTAAGGCTGAATGTATAAATGATCTATCTTCAAGCGTGCTAAAAACATATATGGTATTCATATATACAAATTTGTTTTTTATAATTAATAGTTAATTAATTTTAACTAGATACGCAAACACTAATCGTATTTAATATATGATTATACTATCAATATTATTAGTTTTATTATCTAATGCCGTCAATTTAAGACGTGATATATCAATACTATTTAATAGAATAGCGATATTAATTTTAATTTATTGTATTTTACATGACATGTCTTCTTTATCTGTAATAACTAAAGGTATAGGATTACATGGTGGTTTATTACTTATTACAAATATTACACAAATATTCCATATTTTTATTTTTTTAGTTAGTATATTAATATTACAATTAACTAGTTTTTATCCTAGAAAAGTATGAGTATCAGAATATTCATCTATAAAGGACTTATTATTCTATAAATTTGTTTATTATAATACAAAAATAATAAATAAAATGGGAGAACATTTAAAAATTATAGAATATCCTTTAATAATATTATTTATAATAACAGGTGCTATATTATTAATGTCTACTAATGATTTAGTTTCTATTTTCCTTTCTATCGAATTACAAAGTTACGGTCTGTATATATTAAGTACTATATATAGAAATTCTGAATTATCTACTACAGGAGGTTTAATTTACTTTTTATTAGGGGGATTAAGCTCATGTTTTATTTTATTAGGTACAAGTTTATTATATGCTAATTCAGGTACTACAAATTTGGATGGTTTATATATTATAACAAGTATAAGCGATATAAGTACAAACTTATGATATACACCTTATTACATAAATCTTTCTTTAGCAATTTTCACTATGGGATTTTTATTTAAAGTAAGTGCAGCACCATTTCATTTCTGATCACCGGATGTGTATGACGCAATACCTACTATTGTTACTGCATTTGTAGCTATAGTTGCTAAAATATCTATATTTATATTGTTATTACAATTAGTATATTACACTAGTTCTAGTTTTACAATAGGTACTATGAATTGAACATTTATTTTATTAATAAGTTCATTATTTTCATTAATAATAGGGACTGTTGTAGGTTTAACTCAATTTAGAATAAAAAGATTATTTGCTTATAGTACAATATCTCACGTAGGGTTTATACTTTTAGCTTTAAGTATATCTAGTGTTGAATCTACTCAAGCCTTTATTTTTTATTTAACACAATATTCTATAAGTAATGTAAATGTATTCTTTATATTAATAGCTATAGGATTTTCTTTATATTGCTATGTAAGTGAAAATAAAGAACATGAAGAATTAACGGATAAAACTAATTCACCTATCCAATTAATAAGTCAATTAAAAGGTTATTTTTATATAAATCCTTTTTTAGCTATAAGTTTAGCTATTACTATTTTTTCATTTGCAGGAGTTCCTCCTTTAATCGGATTCTTTGGAAAACAGATGGTATTAAGCGCAGCATTAGATAAAGGTCTTATATTCTTATCTTTAATTGCTATATTAACTAGTGTTATAGGTGGAGTATATTATTTAGGAATAATTAAAGAAATGTTCTTTAGTTTACCTGAATATAAAATAAATCCTTTATTAGAGAATTTAGTTTTAAAAGGTAATGTATTGTCTTCAAATAACAAAAAAGTTATTAAAGAGGGGTTAGCCACAGAATTTAATTATAAAAATATAGCAATATCAAGCCCTATTTCTTTTGTAATTTCTACAATTACACTTGTTATTTTATTATTTTTATTTATCAACAAAGAATGATTAAGCATGGGTACCATATTGGTACAAATATTGTTTAATAATTAAATGAGCAGTGTAACTTTTCTTTTTATATTTGTAACTATTTTAACTATAGTTTTCTTACTTCTTAATTTTATCCTTGCCCCTCATAATCCTTATCAAGAAAAATATAGTATTTTCGAATGTGGTTTTCATAGTTTCCTTGGTCAAAATAGAACTCAATTTGGTGTAAAATTCTTTATATTTGCATTGGTTTACTTATTATTAGATTTGGAAATTTTAGTAATATATCCTTATGGTATTAGTGTATATGATAACGGTATTTATGGATTAATCGTTGTACTTATATTTATAGGTATAATAACAGCAGGATTTGTATTCGAATTAGGTAAAAATGCATTAAAAATAGATAGCAGACAATCAAACAATTATTTTTATAAATCAAAAAAATTTATAAATATGTTTACTGAATATAAGTAATAAATATTGTAATACCTTACTTACGTTAATTAACCCGTACGAATGTACGAACTATTTTGTGAAATTTTATTTCTAAGACTTTTATTTATAAACAACAAAGAATATTTATTATATGAAAAATTAGAATTTAAGACTATTGTTTCTAAAATATGTTAGAATCATCAAAATTAATTGGAGCCGGATTAGCTACTATCGGTTTAGCAGGAGCTGGAGTAGGAATAGGAGTAGTATTTGGATGTTTAATAATAGGAGTAGCTAGAAATCCTTCATTAAAAAATCAATTATTCTCATATTCTATATTAGGTTTTGCTTTCTCTGAAGCCACAGCTTTATTTGCCTTAATGATGGCTTTACTTTTATTATACGTTGTATAATAACTATAAACTATAGTTGTATGAAATTATATTATAATTTAGGATATATCTAATATTAGATAGCACCATATCCTAAAACAAATCCATTAAATGAACTAGTTCATTTTTAATAGTAGTTGTACGGGAGACTATATTACTATTATTAATTAATATAATTAAAACATCAATCCTTATTCATAAGGATATTATTAAGTAACTAGACGCAATTCTATTATATTTATTTTGTTATAAAACAACAATTATTATATAATTAGAAAATTTTGAACTTCAAATTTATATATGAAAAATTTATTTAATACATTTATTAATTTTGACGCACCTATGCCTTGAGGTATTTACTTTCAAGATAGTGCTACTCCACAGATGGAAGGACTAGTGGAACTTCATGATAATATCATGTACTATTTAGTATTAATTTTATTTGCTGTAGGATGAATATTATTTTCTATAATAAGAAATTTTGCATCAACTAAAGCACAAATATCACATAAATATTTAAATCATGGTACTTTAATTGAATTAATATGAACTATAACTCCAGCGATTATATTAATATTAATAGCTTTCCCTTCTTTTAAATTATTATATTTAATGGATGAGGTTAATGACCCTTCTATGACTATTTTAGCTGAAGGTCATCAATGATATTGAAGTTATCAATATCCTGATTTTATAGATTCAAATGAAGAATTTATAGAATTTGATTCTTATATAGTGCCAGATTCAGACTTAGAAGATGGAGGATTAAGAATGTTAGAAGTAGATAATAGAGTTTTAGTTCCTGAATTAACACACATTAGATTTGTTATTACATCTGGAGATGTAATTCATTCTTTTGCTGTACCTGCTTTAGGAATAAAATGTGACGCATACCCTGGTAGACTTAATCAAGTTTCAGTGTTTATAAACAGAGAAGGGGTATTCTATGGACAATGTTCTGAAATATGCGGTATACTTCATAGTTCAATGCCTATAGTTATAGAATCTGTGAATATTGATAAATTTGTTCATTGACTTTATTCTGCTTAATTTTATATAATTAACAAATAAAATTGTTATATTTATTTAAAGATTGAGATATATAGGGTATAAATATGTCTATTCTCATCTTAACTTTTATAAGAATGGTTATATAAATAGCAGTATATACTGCTATTTAATATAGGGATATTAGTTTAAGGGTAAAACTTGATGTTACGGCCATCACAATTGTAGTTCAAATCTACAATATCTCTAGTATATATATATATAATCAAATTTATAGAATATAGATATATTAATGCGATGTATATAAATATAACTATGTTTATACTTATATGTATGATAGAATTAATTAATATAAATTTAAGCTATGTTTTAACACATAGTTAATAAGTCTATCCTGTATATAATTTATGGACAGCATAGCTATATTTATATATATACAATACTACATGTAGTATATTGTAGTCTACTAGTTTATTATGGAAATAACTAGTAAGTCTACTCTCGAATAATTAGTGATTTTACTAAAAGAAAATATGAATTTAACTTTAGTACTTTTTTTAATAGGAATCTTAGGATTTGTATTTAATAGAAAAAATATAATATTAATGCTTATTTCTATAGAAATAATGCTATTATCTATAACATTCCTAATATTGGTAAGTTCTGTAAATATCGATGATATAATAGGACAAACTTATGCTATATATATTATAGTTGTAGCTGGAGCAGAATCTGCTATCGGTTTAGCTATTTTAGTAGCTTTTTATAGACTTAGAGGAAGTATTGCAATAGAATACAAATAATGTATTTAAGTATCATAGTATTACCTTTATTAGGTTCTATAGTATCCGGGTTTTTTGGTAGAAAAGTCGGTGTTACAGGTAGTCGTATTTTAGGTTGTTTAAGTATAATAACAACTACAATATTGGCTATTATTAGTTTTATTGAAGTAGGATTTAATAATAACCCAATTTCAATAAATTTATTTAAATGATTAGATAATGAATCATTTAACATGGTATGAAGTTTTCAATTTGATAGTTTAACAGTATCAATGTTAATACCTGTGTTAATTATTAGTTCTTTAGTTCATTTTTATTCAATAGGATATATGAGTCATGATCCTCATAATCAAAGATTCTTCAGTTATTTAAGTTTATTCACTTTTATGATGATAATATTAGTAACTGGTAATAATTATCTAGTAATGTTTGTAGGATGAGAAGGTGTAGGTGTTTGTTCATATTTACTAGTTAGTTTCTGATTTACTAGAATAGCAGCTAATCAAAGTTCTTTATCCGCGTTTTTAACGAATAGAGTGGGTGATGCTTTCTTAATGATAGGAATGTTTATCGTATTATGATCTTTAGGTAATTTAGATTATAGTGTTGTATTCTCATTAGCTCCTTATATGAATGAAAATATAATTACAATTATAGGTATATGTTTATTAATAGGTGCTATGGCTAAAAGTTCTCAAGTAGGTTTACATATTTGATTACCTATGGCTATGGAGGGACCTACTCCTGTATCTGCATTAATTCATGCAGCTACTATGGTTACAGCGGGTGTATACTTATTAATACGTTCATCTCCTTTAATAGAGTACAGTTCAACTGTGTTATTAATATGTTTATGATTAGGAGCAGTTACAACAGTATTTAGTTCTCTTATAGGATTATTCCAACAAGATATTAAAAAAATTATAGCTTATTCTACTATGAGCCAATTAGGTATGATGGTGATTGCTATAGGTTTATCTTCTTATAATGTAGCCCTATTTCACTTAATAAATCATGCTTTCTATAAAGGATTATTATTCTTAGGGGCTGGTGCAGTTATACACGCTGTAGTTGATAATCAAGATTTAAGAAAATATGGAGGATTAATATCATTCTTGCCTTTAACTTATTCAGTTATATTAATAGCTAGTCTTAGTTTAGTGGCCTTCCCATTTATGACAGGATTTTATAGTAAAGATTTTATTTTAGAATCTGCCTATGGTCAATATCATTTTAGCAGTATAGCTGTGTATGTTATAGCAGTTATAGGTGCAATATTCACTACATTATATTCAGTAAAAGTTATATACTTAACTTTCTTAACTAATCCTAATGGACCTGTTAATTATTATAGAAATGCACATGAAAGTGATATCTTTATCAGTTTACCTTTGGTGATATTAGCTATATTCTCAATATATTTTGGTTATATTACAAGAGATATTTTTATTGGTTTAGGTTCAGGATTCTTTGTGGATAATAGTATATTTATTCATCCTGTTCACGAAATAATGATTGATACTGAATTTGGTGTACCTACTATATTTAAATTAATACCTTTTATACTTACTGTATCTTTTTCAGCCTTAGCTGTAATATATTCAGAATTTATGCCTAACCTTATATCTAATTTTAAATTATCTAATTTAGGATATTATATATATGGTTTCTTTAACCAACGTTTTTTAGTAGAATTCTTCTATAATAAATATATTGTTAATTCAGTTTTAGAAATAGGAGGTCAAACTACAAAAGTTTTAGATAAAGGTAGTATAGAATCAGTCGGTCCTTATGGATTTGGATTAGTTTTAACTAAATCAAGTAAAATTATTTCTAGTTTAAGCAACGGAGTAGTAACAAATTATGCTCTTTATATTTTAATAGGTATTTGTTTTTATTTATCAATATTTACTTTTGTTCCTATAGTTTCCGATGTTATTAATTCAATTACAATAACTTGTGTTGCTATATTAATGTTAATTAATATTAATTCAATCAACAAATTGGTAAGTTAAATAGGGGGAATATTGACTATTCTATTAATTATATATGTTTGCAATTATCAGTACTGTAAAATTAATTTTTAATTAATTTTACATATATTTAGACCAAGTAGAGAGAATAAAATTCTCTGAAAAATATGTTAATATTTATAAGAGAGCATAAGTACTTTATTTAATAAAAAAAAATAGTGTTGTAAATTTTACAGTTTTAATTTGGTTAATTCATTAGCCTTCATATAAAAAAATAAATAAATATATGTATATTTAGTTAAAATAGCTAGAATAAATATATTTATATAAATAATAAATATATTATAAACAATTACCATGAGAATATTAAAAAATCATTCTTTATTAAAATTAGCTAATACTTATTTAATAGATGCTTCACAACCAAGTAATATAAGTTACTTATGAAATTTTGGATCTTTATTATTAGTATGTTTAGTTATACAAATTGTAACAGGAATTACTTTAGCTATGCATTATAACCCTTCTGTAGCAGAAGCATTTAATTCTGTAGAACATATTATGCGTGATGTAAACAATGGATGATTAGTCCGTTATTTACACAGTAATACTGCATCAGCTTTCTTCTTCTTAGTATACTTACATATTGGAAGAGGTATGTATTATGCATCATATAGAGCTCCAAGAACATTAACATGAATTATAGGTACAATCATACTTATAGTTATGATTGTTACAGGTTTCTTAGGATACGTTCTTCCATATGGACAAATGTCATTATGAGGAGCTACAGTTATTACTAATTTAATTAGTGCTGTACCTTGAATAGGGCAAGATATAGTTGAGTTCATTTGAGGGGGTTTCTCTGTAAATAATGCTACTTTAAATAGATTCTTTGCTTTACATTTTGTATTACCTTTCTTATTAATTGCATTAGTATTAATGCATATGATAGCATTACATGATACTGCTGGATCAAGTAATCCTTTAGGTGTTCCAGTTTATTATGATAGATTACCTATGGCTCCTTATTTCTTATTCAAAGATTTAATAACTATATTTATCTTTTTATTTGTTTTATCTGTGTTTGTTTTCTTCTATCCTAATTTATTAGGAGATACAGATAACTATATAATGGCTAATCCTATGCAAACTCCTCCTGCTATAGTACCTGAATGATATCTTTTACCATTCTATGCTATTTTAAGATCAATACCTAATAAATTATTAGGAGTTATAGCTATGTTAGCTGCTATATTAATTATAATGTTATTACCTATATCTGATTTAGGTGCAACTAAAGGTTTACAATTTAGACCTTTAAGCAAGATAATCTTCTATATATTTGTAATTAATTTCTTACTTTTAATGCAATTAGGAGCTAAACATGTGGAAAGTCCATTTATAGAAATAGGGCAATTAAGTACAGTTTTATATTTCTCTCATTTCTTATTTATATTACCTGCAGTAAGTGTATTAGAAAATACTCTTGTGGATTTAGATTTAGAAAATAATAAATAATTTTAAAATCTATCAATAATTTATCAATAGATGAAATTAAAATAATAGCTTATTTTATAGGCAAATATATATTATAATAGACTTATCCTAAAGATAATCATATATAATATATAAAGATTATGATTGTAAAAGGTTTTACACGGTGATTGCAGATCATTTGATCGAGGTTCAATTCCTCCTTAATCTTAATTATACCTTTGGATAATATCTTTATACTTAAATATATAAATAACCATTATATATTTTCATATTTCTTGTTAATTATATATAATACTAATTTTTATAAATACAAATAAGTTACTATAAATAAATATAGACTATCTTTAGGATATATTTGTTTCTTTAAATAAGTTTTACATCAATAAGGTAAAATAATGTTATGTATAGAAGTCAAATAAATGGAATAGCCCAATATATTATTTGTAATTAGATCGTTATATAGGAGTGCTCAGGTCGATTTTACTTATTTATAAAAAAGTTATATATTAATAATTTTAATATTAATTTATTATTAATATATATGCAAATTAAATAAGGAAGCAACTTATAAGTATTTATTAAGCAGTAAAAGCTTTTTATATGTAGAATTAAGAAATTTAAACTTTTTAATCTTTATTTATAGATATAAATAACTTTAATAGTTGTATAATTAAGCAAAGCATAATGGATATATATTCATTATGAAAAAATAGCTAGCTTGTTAGCTAAGTTTGCCGCCTAAAGTTAGCAATTATCATATTAATTCTATATACAAGAACTTATTATATTTGAAATATAATAAATCTATATAAGTGTGTAATTATTCCTCAAAAATATTGATGAATAAATATAAATGAGAAATTATGTTAACTATAGTACTCAAATAATTACCTAATTTTGTCTTTAGGAAAAGAAAATTGTTCCCTTACATTAAAATCTCAAATGTCAATGGGTATGGAAAGATGATTTAATTCTACTAATGCTAAAGATATAGGTACATTATATTTAATATTTGCTCTTTTTTCAGGGTTATTAGGTACAGCTTTTTCAGTATTAATAAGATTAGAACTTAGTGGACCTGGTGTTCAATTTATTTCAAACAATCAATTATATAATAGTATTATTACAGCTCATGCTATCTTAATGATTTTCTTCATGGTTATGCCTGCATTAATTGGTGGATTTGGTAATTTCTTAATGCCTTTAATGGTTGGTGGACCTGATATGGCATTCCCTAGATTAAATAACATAAGTTTCTGATTATTACCTCCTAGCTTATTGTTATTAGTATTCTCTGCATGTATTGAAGGTGGAGTAGGTACAGGTTGAACACTTTACCCTCCTTTAGCCGGATTACAAAGTCATAGTGGACCAAGTGTAGATATGGCTATTTTTGCTTTACATTTATCAGGTGTAAGTAGTTTATTAGGAGCTATCAATTTTATAACTACTATTGTTAATATGAGAACTCCTGGTATAAAATTACATAAATTAGCTTTATTTGGATGAGCTGTTGTTATTACAGCCGTATTATTATTATTATCTTTACCAGTATTAGCTGGAGGTATAACCATGGTTTTAACTGATAGAAATTTTAATACATCATTCTTTGAAGTAGCTGGAGGTGGTGATCCTATACTGTTCCAACACTTATTCTGATTCTTCGGACACCCTGAAGTTTATATATTAATTGTACCTGCTTTCGGTATAATTAGTACAACAGTAGCAGTTAATTCAAATAAACCCATATTTGGTTATATAGGTATGGTATATGCTATGATGTCTATAGGAATATTAGGGTTTATAGTATGATCTCATCATATGTATACAGTAGGATTAGATGTAGACACAAGAGCTTATTTCACTGCAGCTACATTAATAATTGCAGTTCCTACTGGAATTAAAATATTCTCATGATTAGCTACTTGTTATGGAGGATCTATTAAAATGACACCATCTATGTTATTTTCTTTAGGATTTATATTTATGTTCACAATAGGAGGATTAAGTGGTGTTGTATTAGCTAATGCATCACTTGATATAGCATTCCATGATACTTATTATGTGGTAGCTCATTTCCATTATGTATTAAGTATGGGAGCTGTTTTCGCAATGTTTGCTGGATGATATTTCTGAATACCTAAAATGTTAGGTTTAACTTATAATTTAAATTTAGCTAAAGTGCAATTCTGATTATTATTCATAGGAGTTAATTTAACATTCTTCCCTCAACATTTCTTAGGATTACAAGGAATGCCTAGAAGAATTAGCGATTACCCTGATGCATTTGCAGGTTGAAATTTAATTAGTAGTATTGGATCTATAGTAAGTGTTATATCTGCTTGATTATTCTTATATATTATATACTTACAATTAATAGAAGGAAAAGTGGCTTCAAGAAATCCTTGATTAACACCAGGATTCTATACTGACGTATTACAAGCTAACTTAAACAGATGTTACACTAGTTTAGAATGAGGATTATCAAGTCCACCTAAACCTCACGCATTTGTAAGCTTACCTTTACAAAGTAAAATTAGTATATAATATTGTATTAAACAGGTAAAAACTTGTATTTACAATTTATGCTTAAATAAATTACATTAATGTATAAATATAATTATACATATTTCTAGTCTCATTAGCTCAATGGCAGAGCAGAATACTTCTAATATTAAGATCTTAGTTCGACTCTAAGATGAGATAGTGCAATTATTATTAGTAATTAATTCTACTAACCTCCATTTTATATCATACTTATAGCATTATATACCTATACCTACAAACATTTAATAGAGATAAGAAGGGTATAGTTCTTTAAATTTTGTAATTACTTATATTATTCAGTAGCTATAAACATACTATAACATATATTTCCGTTATAATAATTAGTAGTTAAAAATAATAAACTATTTTTTTGCTAATTTTGCCTCCATTTCATAATACAGAGGCTTAATTTTAAATGATTATTAAAGATTTAGAAACGAAATTAAAAGTAATTGATCGTTTAATACTTACGTATACTAATGATATTGATTCTTTAGTAAAAAAAGGGTTGAGTTTGGAAGAAGAAAAACCGATCCTAATTATATTTCTTAAATTTTAGATAAAGCTAATAAGTTTAAATTCTTAAAAGCTAAATACCCAGGTCAATTAGATTAATTTATATCTTATTATCCTATATTTAAATAAAGGATAAGTGGAGTGTTTTATTATTGAGGATATACTTTATAATTTATCATGTGATTTTTTATTTCGGGTTTGAATCTCGGGATGACCATGTATATAAGGAGATCTAGTTTAATGAATAAAACAAGGATATATATTAATTTAAAGTTAAGCTTTTTTATATTATAGATTAAAGGAAAATATGTTTTTATTTATATGAATAAAGTTTCAATAAACCAAATATATGCGGTTAACAATACTTGTTTATATAACTAGATAGAATATTATATAAAATTAAATAAAGGATAACAAAATTTAAAGATAAAAATATGAAATATTCTTCTACTATTATTTCAATTTTAGAAACTGTAATATTGATGTTACCAGCTCTGTTAGTTGTAGCTTATGTAACAGTTGCCGAAAGAAAAACGATGGCCAGTATGCAAAGAAGATTAGGGCCTAATGCTGTAGGATATTATGGTCTATTACAGGCTTTTGCTGATGCTTTAAAGTTAATATTAAAAGAATATGTAGCTCCTACACAAGCTAACTTAATATTATTCTTCTTAGGTCCTATCGTAACTTTAATGTTTGCTTTATTAGGTTATGCTGTAATTCCTTACGGTCCAGGTTTATCTTTAGGAGATATGGATTTAGGTATACTGTATATGTTGGCTGTCTCATCTTTAGCAACTTATGGTATATTATTAGCCGGATGAAGTGCTAATAGTAAATATGCTTTTTTAGGATCTTTAAGAAGTACAGCTCAATTAATTAGTTATGAATTAGTATTAAGTTCTGTTTTATTAATTATAATTATGATAACTAATAGTTTAAATTTAAATTTAAATGTTCAATTTCAAAAAATAGTTTGATTAGGATTACCTCTTCTATGTATACTTATAATTTTTTTCATAGGTTCTGTAGCAGAAACTAATAGAGCACCTTTTGATTTAGCTGAAGCAGAATCAGAATTGGTTAGTGGGTTTATGACAGAACACGCAGCGGTTATATTTGTTTTTTTCTTCTTAGCCGAATATGCTAGTATTGTATTAATGTGTATATTTACTAGTATTTTGTTTTTAGGTGGTTACTTATTAGATTTTGATCTAATTTACTGATTCGATTCATTTAATTATATATATGCTTATATATTTGATATTAATTGAATTACATCTTCAGAATATTTCAAATTAAGAGATATATTAACTAGTTCTTCAATAGAAGGATTTTTATCTAGTTTAACTCTAGGTATAAAAAGTTCAATAATGGTATTCGTATTTATATGAGTTAGAGCTTCATTCCCGAGAATACGTTTTGACCAATTAATGTCTTTCTGTTGAACTGTATTATTACCTATTTTATTCGCTTTTATAATATTAATACCTTGTTTATTATATATATTTGGAATAACAGTAGTTAATGTAAATATGTTTTAATTAAGATTAGTTTGTCTAATTATATAAATTACATAGCCATGAAACGCATGACCATCGGTGATTTTTATTTTTAATGTATATAATAGATATTAAATATAAATGTTATTAACCTCTTTAATAACAATACCTGTATTAGGAACAATAGTAGTTGCTAGTATAGATTCATATAAGAAAAATTCTGAATTATACGCTAAAACAATAGCACTAGGAACAAGTGTAATAAATTTAATTATATCTTTAGTTATATTTATATTATTTAATAATAGTACTAACCAATTTCAATACGTTCAGGAGCACTATAATGTACAATTATTTGATATTTATTTAGGTGTAGACGGTATATCAATATATTTTGTGCTATTAACAACAATAATTATGCCTATAGCATTATTATCTAATTGAGATTCTATAAAAGAAAATGTAAAATCTTATTTAATAATAATGTTGTTGTTAGAAACATTATTATTAGCAGTTTTTATGGCATTAGATATAATGATGTTCTATATATTCTTCGAGAGTATATTACCACCTTTATTTATATTAATAGGTTTATATGGATCCGATAATAAAGTAAGTGCTAGTTATTATTTATTTTTATATACATTATGAGGTTCTTTATTTTTATTATTATCAATATTAAGTACATCTTCTATTATGGGTAGTACTGATTTCGATACATTATTTAAATTGAATTTTGAATATAAAACTCAATTATTTTTATTTATAGGTATATTTATAGCATTTGCGGTAAAAACACCTACAATATTTTTAAATAATTGATTATTAAAAGCTCACGTTGAATCTCCTTTAGGGGGAAGTATAGTATTAGCTGCTATTGTATTGAAATTAAGTTTATATGGTGTATTTAGATTAATTTTACCTATATTACCTAAAGCTTCTTTAGATTTTACTTTTATTGTATTTACTGTTGCGGTAATTACAATTATATATGCTAGTTTTAGTACATTAAGAACTACAGACGTAAAAGAATTAATTGCTTACAGTTCTGTTTGTCATGCATCAGTTTATTTAATAGGAGTATTTAGTAATACTATGCAAGGATTAGAAGGAAGTATAATATTAGGATTAGCTCACGGATTTGTATCTAGTGGTCTATTTATATGTGCCGGTGGAATATTATATGATAGAACTGGAACTAGATTAATATATTTCTATAGAGGAGTTACTCAATTAATGCCTATATTTGCAATATTATTCTTTATATTGGCTTTAGGAAATTGTGGTGCTCCATTGACTTTAAATTTCATAGGAGAATTTATGTCACTTTATAGTATAATAGAAAGATTACCCGTATTAGGTGCCTTTGCTTGTTCTTCTATAGTATTCTCAGCTGCATATACTATATATATGTTTAATAGAATATCATTTGGAGGATCTTTCACTAGATTTATAGAAGAAAGTATATACGATGTGAATAAAAGAGAATTTATTTTACTATTTGTATTAGTATTCTTTACTGTTCTACTTGGAATATATCCTTCTTTAATCTCAAACGTATTAGACTATTCAATGAATAGTTTAATATATAGTGTATAAATATATATTATATATTCATATACTTTATCTTACCTACGAGTGATGCCTGAGGCACGTATTATAATAAAATTAACAGAAATAAATATGCCTCAATTAGTACCATTTTATTATATGAATGAAGTAGTATTCGCTTTTGCAATAATAGTATTTATTTTATATGTATTATCTAAATACATATTACCAAGAATAGTACGTTTATTTTTATCACGTATGTTTATAAATAAAATATAATATAAAAATTATATTAATTAATATAAACATACTAATAGTGCTAACCTGCACTATTATATTTTACTTTACATGTTCATTCTATAATTATAATTTTTTGTTATAATTAATTAAATAACATTTAAGTATAAATAATTAGATTTTTTTAAGGTTTATATATAATAGTAGTAATGTACTACTAAATGTTATTCACAGAAATAAGAAGTCCCTTAGATCAGTTCGAAATAAGAGATATATTAAATTTAGAAGTTTTAGGAGGTAACTTACACATATCTTTAACAAATATTGGGTTCTATTTAACACTAGGAGCTTTAATTATATTAACTTTAAGTATAGTATCAACTAACTATAACAAATTAGTTAGCAATAATTGATCTATAGCTCAAGAATCTTTATATGTAACTATACATGGTATAGTTACAAATCAAATAAATCCTAAAAATGGTCAAATATATTTCCCATTTATATATACTTTATTCATATTTGTATTAATGAATAATTTAATTGGTATGGTACCGTACAGTTTTGCTTCAACAAGCCATTTTGCATTAACATTTGCTCTTAGTTTTACAATTGTATTAGGTGCAACTATTTTAGGATTCCAAAAACATGGTCTTAAATTCTTTTCATTATTAGTACCTGCTGGTTGTCCTTTAGCTCTTTTACCTTTATTAGTTACTATTGAATTTATTTCATATTTAGCTAGAAATGTATCATTAGGTTTAAGATTAGCAGCTAATATAACTGCAGGGCATATGTTATTAAGTATATTAAGTGGTTTTGTTTATAATATAATGAATTCAGGATTTATATTCTTTATATTAGGATTAATACCTTTACTATTCATAATAGCCTTCTCAGGTTTAGAATTAGCCATAGCATTTATTCAAGCACAAGTGTTTGTAGTATTATCTTCTTCATATATAAAAGATGGTTTAGATTTACATTAATATAAATAATTGAATAATTTTAATGGAGTTAGGCTAATCCTAACTCTAACAATAAGTGATATTACTCTGGAAAGTTACCAACAATAATTGTATAAATCCTATAAATAATAAAGGAATTAACTTAAGTTAAGTGTCAATGTAGAAAATAAAACAAAATTATTTATATAATTTTTAGCATATTTGCTAACTTTAAAAGGATATGTATTAGTCTAGTGAAAATCCACAACTTATATAGGCGAATTTAAGTGTATTTAGTTATTAATGAGACGAAAAGTAGCTTAATATATCCTTATTATAAGTACAAAATAAATTAGTACTTAATCTTATTTAGATCAATTAGAGATATATGAATAATCTATATCAAAAAAAAAATAATAAAAGTTGAGTTTGGTGATGGCTCTGATTGAATGCTGTCCAAGTGCTTGACACATGCTAATCGTACGTTTTAATTGTGATATTGTATATTTTATAATATACACATCTTAATTAAAAAGTGGTGTACAGGTGAGTATAATGATATTCTTCGCCGGCCTTAAAGTGAGGGTAAATCCCTTATAATAAATAAAGGAAAAACTAAAGGAAATATTAGCATCGGCATATTTCCTTTTGGCTATAATTCCGCTTTAAGAGGATAATAAATATCTTCGAGATAGGTAGTAGTTAAGGTGATGACTTAACTAGCCTTAAACTCTCGTAGTCGAATCTGAAAGGTTGATCGACCACATTGGGTCTGAAAAAACCCCAATGCAAGTTAGTACAGCAGTGAGGAATCTTGGTCAATGGCCTAACGGCTGAACTGGCAACTTGGAGAAGTGGTAAGTTTTATAATTAATAGTAATTTATATTTCTATTATAATAAAATTTTATTAGAATTGAATGAAGCTTTGTTTATATATTGATAATGACAGTATATATATCGTGTCTTGACCAATTACGTGCCAGCAGTCGCGGTAATACGTAAGAGACTAGTGTTATTCATCTTAATTAGGTTTAAAGGGTACCCAGACGGTCAATATAGCTTCTATAATGTTAGTACTTGACTAGAGTTTTATATAAGAGGGCAGTACTTGAGGAGGAGAGATGAAATTCCGTGATACCAAAGGGACTCGGTAAATGCGAAGGCAGCCCTCTATGTACAAACTGACGTTGAAGGACGAAGGCACAGAGAACAAACAGGATTAGATACCCTAATAGTCTTTGCAGTAAATGATGAATGCCATAGGTCAGATAAAAATATTTGGTCTATAAATGAAAGTGTAAGCATTTCACCTCAAGAGTAATGTGGCAACGCAGGAACTGAAATCACTAGACCGTTTCTGACACCAGTAGTGAAGTATGTTGTTTAATTCGATGATCCACGAAAAACCTTACCACAATTTGAATAATTATTACAGGAGTTGCACGGCTGTTTCCAGTTAATGTTGTGAAACTGTGGTTTCCATGAAATTAACGTAATCCCTGGCTTTATTTTTTGTGAGCTTATTACAGCTATTACGATAAAGCATTCGATCCTGGAAATTTGGAGAGAGAAAGGGGACAAAGACAAGTCATCATGGCCTTGATATTGTGGGCTATAGACGTGCCACATATACCTAGACAAAGAGATGCAAAAATGTGAATTTAAGCTAATCTCAAAAAATAGGATATAAATTTGAAGGATTATAGTCTGAAATTCGACTATATGAATAAGTAATTACTAGTAATCGTGAATCACCATGTCACGGTGAATATACCTTGGATTGGTACTAACCACTCGTCACATGCTGAAAGGAGCATGCGCAATAAGTTTGCTTTCTTAATAACAAGTAAAAAAAACAAGTAAGTTTTATATATTCTTCTATTGGGAATCTTCGTATGCGTGGCTCTAATTAGTGTTAAGTCGAAATACGGTTCGTGTAGTGGAAGTTGCACGGGATTAATTAATTTTAACCATAATAAAAATGTATAATAATATATGCTGTTAAGTGTATACTATTATATGAAGGAGGGTTCCTTTATTGGCAAGAAGGGTTGAGCTGTAAACTCAATAGCTCTACGCTTTTAAGAGTTCGAATCTCTTGTCTCCTAGAATTAGTAACTTAAATAGGTAAAGGACTTCCCTGTCACGGAAGTAGATGTCGGTTCGATTCTGATCTAATTCGGTAATGTATTACAACAATAAGGAAAAGTTTCCATAGGTAGGGTAAGATATTTGCTAAGTATTATGTTTTATACATTTAGGTGTTCGATTCACCTCTTTTCCGTTATATATACTTATATATATTTATATAATATAAATATCCGCTTCTATAGCTCAACGGTAGAGCATAATACTGTTAATATTATGATAGATGTTCGATTCATCTTAGAGGCTATTGACATAATACTATTATGTAAAAGGGGTTTAGTATGCATATAAGCTGTAGAAAAAAAAATAAAATTATTTATGACAAATTTAGTAAGAAGTAATTTTCAAGATCATCCATTCCATCTTGTATCACCCTCTCCTTGACCATTTTACACTAGTATAGCTTTATTTGGTGTAACTGTAAATGGAGCATTATCAATGCATTCTTTTAGTAATAGCTATATAGTATTCTATACTTCACTATTCACATTAGTAGCTTCAATGTCTTTATGATTTAGAGACATAGTTTCAGAAGGTACATATTTAGGTAATCATACTTTAGCCGTTCAAAAAGGGTTAAATTTAGGTGTAATATTATTTATAGTATCAGAAGGTTTATTCTTTGTAGCCATATTCTGAGCATTCTTTCATAGTGCTTTAACACCTACTGTGGAATTAGGTGCCCAATGACCACCTATGGGTATAGAACCTATAAATCCTTTTGAATTACCTTTATTAAATACAGTGATTTTATTATCTAGTGGGGCTACTATTACTTACGCACATCATTCTTTAATAAAAGGGGAAAGAAAAGGAGCTATTTATGGTTCAATATTTACAGTAGCATTAGCTTTAATATTTACTTTCTTCCAGGGAGTAGAATATAGTGTTTCTTCATTTACTATCAGTGATGGTGTATTTGGAACATGTTTCTTCTTTGGAACAGGATTTCACGGATTACATGTTATTGTAGGAACAATTTTCTTATCGGTAGCATTATGAAGAATAATTTCATATCATTTAACAGATCATCACCATCTTGGTTATGAAGCTGGAATATTATATTGACATTTTGTTGATGTAGTTTGACTTTTCTTATACGTATCTATGTATTATTGAGGTTCTTAATGAATACAATATAATGAGTATTACTGGAGTATATAATAAATTAACTCTAGCGGTTATAGGTTAATGGTAGACCTCTCGATTTCCACTCGATTTGTGTCAGTTCAAGTCTGACTAACCGTATTCTTTTTTGTTATAAAATAAAAGTAATAAAAAGCCAAAACCTGACCCTAGCATAATGACTGTCATATAATAAAAAAATGACATAATAACGCTAGGATATAATAAGGATTTATAATAAAATAGTTCTGACAACATTCAAATATGGTGTACTTCTATATGCGAAAATTATAGATATCAGTACTACAAAATTATATTTTTAATTAATAGATGGTGCGTGTAAGGGCTTCATGCTAGGGAAGGGATAACTATACAATTAAATGAAAGCCCGGTAGGGTATAAAAACATTATAAATGGATCAACTCGTAACAATTTATGAAATATTTTCTAATGGATATTTGACTAGCTCTTTAGATATAATAAGTGTGATGGCTTTATTATGTGGTATAGCAATAATAATAAATAAAAATCCTATAATTTCTATTATATTCTTAATAGGGTTATTTGCAAGTATAGCTGTATATTTAATATTATTAGGTTTAACCTTTATAGGTTTATCTTATCTAATAGTTTATATAGGAGCGGTTTCTATATTATTCTTATTTATATTAATGTTAATAAATATTAGAACTAGTGAATTACAAAGTAATAATAAAAATAGTATACCTTTAGGACTATTTATAACATTATTAACTAATTTTACATTATTCCAACTATTACCTTATTATATGGCAATATTAAATAACTATAGTAGCAAATTAAATACTATAATTTATTATTTACCTTGAAATAAATATATTGATATTGTAAATTATATTAATAAAAATATCAATATAAATAATGCAAATGTTATGTTTGTATCAAGTAATAGTTGAGACGGTAATATGGCTGAGACAAGTCATATATCTGCGTTAGGTAATATATTATATACAAGTCATAATATGTGAATTTTTATGGCAAGCTTTATATTATTATTAGCAATGGTAGGAGCTATTATAATAACGATCAAATCAGAGCGTTAACGCTACGAAAAGGAAAATTAGCTCAACGGTAGAGCGATTGTTTTACACACAATAGGTTGCAGGTTCAAATCCTTCATTTTTCAAGATTCTTTAACTTAACAGGTAAAGTGCATTTTTGATAAGAATGATATTCAAGTTCAAGTCTTGAAAGAATTAAAGAGAATTGGCCGAGTGGTTTAAGGCGGTAAGCTTGAGTCTTATTAGGCTATATTCTAGCCACATCCGTTCAAATCGGATATTCTCTGTTGAATCTTCAAAGAAGAGTGTAGTTTAATTGGCAAAATAGGAAGCTTCAACCTTCAAATTCTTGGTTCAAGTCCAAGTACTCTTGTTTAAGGGATATTATCAATGATAATCTATATTACCATTTATATATGAAAAAGATTATAATTTATTCATATTAGTTAATGACAGGTTAAAATTAAATTAAAGAATTAAAATAATATTTTATATTTACGGATTAGGGCCGGCTTGGGTAGGCACTTCGTTTGGGACGGAGACCAGTTATGTTCGAATCATAATAATCCGAAATAATTTGTATTTAGATTTATTAGAGATAAATCAAAAATTGAATAAGACTTGTCTTTATCAATAAATAAATTATTGATAGACTATAATCCAATTATAAACTTGATATATAAATTATAATTATATAGATTAAAAGATGTTATTTATAATAATATCTATATAATTTATACAAGTATACAAAGAAATTATTATAGAATTTAAGCTATATATTAAAGAGAATTATTTATATACATTATTATGATATATATAAACTCTAAGAGAAATCTAATAATAAACGAAGTGAATTGAAATATCTTAGTAACTTTAGGAAAAGAAATCAAAAGAGATTCTATAATTAGCGTGAGCTAAAATGGATAAGCCTAAAAAGTAAAATGGTTAGTAAACTGTTTAAACTAAATGGGGAACCTTCCTCAAAGGCTAAATATAATGTATAAGCGATAGTGGAAAGTACCGTGAGGGAACCAAAAGAAAAATAGTAATTTTATAAGCAGTTCGGAAAAATAAAAAAGTTAGAACGTACCTTTTGCATAATGGGTCACCAAGTTAACATTAGATGCGAGAATAAACGTAGTTAAACCGAGCGTTAAAATAACGTAAAGTGTCTAAAGTTAGACCCGAAGCCCGGTGATTTTACCATAATCAGGATTATAAAAGTCCGAACGGAATATTGTAGCATAAATATCCGAAGAATTATGGTAGGTGTAGTGAAAGACAATACTGACCGGGATAGCTGGTTTTCTGCGAAACCTATAATAGTAGGCAATTTAAGTATAATATCTTAGCAGGTACAGAATTTAATCTCAGACAAGACATTAAATGTTTTATTTTGTACAAATTGGGGGATCATGAAGATTTTATCAGTGAGTATGCAGACTCGGAATGGCAAAGATATATCTTAAATCATCAGACATAGAATGATAAGGTTGTATGTCAAAAGGGAAACAGCCCAGAACAAGAGTTAAGGTTCCTAAATTATTTGTTGAGTGAAATTAAGAAGGTTTTTATTAAAGTCGACAAGGAGATAGGCTTAGAAGCAGCCATAATTTTATGACCTCGTAACAGAGCGCTTGTTAAATTTTAAAAGCATCGAAAATTTACCGGATCTAAACAATATACCGAAACCTTGTCCATTTTAATTTATAATCCAAATTTGAATTGTAATTAAATGGGGTAGCAGAACGTTGAGCTGAATTATGACTTTTATTTTTTAAATAAAATTATAATAATTTAACTCAAGTGAGAATGGTGACATGAGTAACTAAAAGAAAATTTTCCGCCTAAAGCTTATGGATGTAATTAAGTAACGGCCTCTAAGTTTATATTATCTAAAGATTTAAACGATGAGATAATCTTTATTACTAAGGACGACATTTTATGCTTATTTAATAAGCATGAGTGAAAAATGTACTGGAAAAATAGTAATATATTTGTATATATATATGTTCAGCATCGTATATATAAATGAAAAGTAACCGTACCTAGAATCTGAAACAAGTAAGCTAGTAGAGAATACGAAGGCGTAAATGAGCTAACAATCATAAAGGAACTCGGCAAATTGACTACCGTAACTTCGGGATAAGGAGAGCTCATTATTCTTGATTAATATCAAGTAAAGAGGAAGAAGCATGAAATAGTGTTGTACGACTGTTTAATTAAAACACAGCACTTTGCTGAAAGATTAAAAATCTAAGTATAGAGTGTGATGTCTGCCCGGTGCCGGCTGGTTAACAGATATAATTAGATATACTAATATCTGATGTTGACGGAAACCCCGGTTAAAGGCGGCCTTAACGTGAGGGTCCTAAGGTAGCGAAATGCCTTGGCCGTTAAATGCGGTCTTGCATGAATGATGTAACGATACAACAGCTGTCTCTATGATTGACTCAGTGAAATTGGAATAGCTGTGCAGATACAGTTTACCTCTAGTTAGACGAGAAGACCCTATGCAGCTTTACTGTCACTAATTATAGAGTATGATAAACAATTTTCAGATTATAAGGTAATTGATTAGATAACAATGAGAATCCTTTATTTTTTTTTCATATGAATGAATTGGTTTAGGATTATGAGATGTATGATTTTGTTTAACAAAGCATATAACTTATTTTAGTAAATCAACCTAGTTCAGCTTATTTATATAAATAAGTAACCTTTGGTAAGGAACTATCGCTAGGGGACAGTTTATGTGGGGCACAGACCCTGTAAAGAGTAAACAGGAGTGTCTAATAATTTACAATTATTTTGTTTGCGATTTAAGATAGTTATAACTATTTTTAATCATATATAATTATTTATATGTACATTTTTTGTTATGAAACATGTATATATATTTAAAATTAGGTAGGATTTTCACTATATAGAAATTAGAGATAATTATAAACATTATGTATGCGTAAGCTATTACTAATGTTTTTTAACTATTATATAATAGTTATGTTTAAAATATCTAAAAAGCTCAACGGCTAAATCTTGCCTTACTGTTTGATTATCAACAAATCTTACAGTTGCGTAAGCAGGGCATAGGATCACAAGATGCAACAAGGAAAGATCTTGGATTATTGGAAAAGCTACGCTAGGGATGTTTGTCCTTTAATATTTTATTGAATATTGAGCTATATAAACTATGATTCATATACATGGATAGCTTTACTATTAATAAAATAATTAATAAATATATTGGGTAAATTTCAAAAATTACTAATTTAGTAAATTTGAAGCGAAGTTTATCTTAACATAAATTATAAGATAAAAACGTTCAACGACTATAAGGTGAGTTATATGTAAACAATAATCCTTTTTAACACCCAACATTTTTATTATATATATATATTAAAAAAAAAATAAAACAAAAGAAATAATTAATCGAATATGATAAATAATAATATAAAAATGGAAATTTTTAAAAATAATTTAAGAAAAAATCATAAAACAGTACTTTTAAGAGAAAAAAAAGGTGATGTAGGTAAAATAAAATATTTACCTTCATTCTCTAAAGAATGAAAAAATACTGTATATTCTTTTAATAAAAATACATTAAAGAATATACCTGTTAATGATATGAATATTAATAAAATAATAAAAGGTTATTTTAATTTATATTTTAAAGATAATAAATATACAGGTTCTAAGTTTATATTACTTAAACGAAGACGTAATTTATTAAGAAGAATACATGTAAGTAATACAGAAATTAAACATACAAATAATAAAGCAATAATTACTTTGTATACAATTAATAGAGAAAAAAATGTATTGAAAAATAAATATTTAAAAATAAATAAAAAAATAAGTAAAAGATTAATAGCAAAACGTTATTTTTTATTATATACAAAAAATATACATAAAATATATAATGTACTAAATAAACATATGCTTCATAGTTTCTACATGCAATAATTCATCCTCAAAGCTAAGCCCTTTGTAATTTATATAATTAGACAAACTAATCTTAATTAAAACATATTTACATTAACTAAGCTTGGTTGGATCGATTAAGGGATTCTCGTAAATCATTAACCATTGCGAGGATATTTTTATTATTGGGTGCGCTAGTTCCTGGTGCTGCCCGAGTTTGGCTGAGTTGCACTACTATATTGTAAAGTTATTCGAACTTAGTGTTATTGCTTCTCGCATTATTATCCATTGCAGTGATTATGTTATTGATCGTTCTTCCAAGTCGGGCGTTCTGACATCGGAGTTTCTTAATCTATTGGATCTTATTATCATCACTTTCGTATTTATCTCCGGATGGGCCGACCATAGCTACATCCTCTAGAGGTATTCCAGTAGGGGTTTTCTTCGAAGAAGAAGCAGTGGATAGAGTTGCCTTAAAAGATATAATTGTTCGATATTGCACAAAGGTAATAGGGTATCCTTCTAAACAAGAGCTATCAACGTATAACGGTCAGGTCTAGGGTCAACGTAGATCAGACAGTTCTAGTTCTATGTTGGCAGAGAGGATAGGCCATCGGGAGGTTCTAGCAATATAGTATGGGGTGTTATATCTGGTAATGTGCTAAAAGTAGATTGGTATAACCAAGTTGTATTAATAGCTAAGGTAGCTAGAGTTCTATCTAAGGTGCTAACGAGTGTGTTTATATACTAAGATGTAATAAGGTGGTTCATGAGGTTCACCGAGTAAACTTAGTAAACTTTGCTAGGAGTTCACGTGGGTTCACAAGTGATCCGAAGTGAACTCTTCCGTGGTTAGTTGGTTTTTTGTGGGGTGCCATCGCACGTGACGGGAGTGTATACGATCCGTAACAAATAGTATTAAAGTCTAAAAACCAAATCCTTTAATAAGTAAATAAAACTCTTAATAAGTAGCATAAAGTAAAAAGAACCTACTTACAAAATAGAGAGAAGATAATTATAAATAAAGAAAGGGGTAAGATAAATTAGAGAGATATTAATGTACAGGTAGTAGCTAAATTGTCAAGAAGTAGTAGTCAAGGGAGGTTGATAATGCTAAGGGAAAGGCACTGTAGAACTTACAGAAAGACTAGCTATAATATAAGGACCTATTAGGTTGTTATTAAGATATTTAAGGAAGAGTATAGTAATTAATTTTAATTGATTTAATATTGTATTATATTTTTATTTTAGTTTTTATATTAAAGGTTAGGAAAAGTGCGCTGCTTGCTTATTTGCACTACTTGCTTATTATATATATTATACTTAGTAATTTATTAATTAGCTAGAACCTCCTTAGACCTTTATTTTACTTTTATATAAAATATACAATTTCTTTAATTAAATTAATAATATATTAAAAAGCTTTTATAACTTATTTCCTTTCCCTTTAAATATATTAAGTAGAAAGATAAGAGTTTTTATAACTTAATTTACCTCTTATTAAATAAGATAATAGTTAATATACTTAATAATAAACTTCCCCTTAAATTTAAGTAGTTAAAAGATTTTCTATTCTACTTAACTAATCTTCCAAACCTTTTATACTAAAATTGTCTCTTAATAAAATAAAATAAACCTTTACGAGGTTTTTAACAGTAAAATATACCAAGGGTAGGAAAAGGTATAAGAACAATCAGTAAATAAATGTAAAAAAATCCTCTCTGAGTATTAAAACTATCGGGAACTAAATGCAAAATTAAAAGAAGAAATGCTCTATAAAAAATAAGAGGCAAGGTGGGAAGATAAATATAAGTCAAGAAACGAGCCCAAAACACGACATCTAAGTTAGCAAGTGGTTGATTAGAGCAGGTCCACTTTGTATAAAAGATATAGCGCTCTTGAAAGACGGTTAGGTGATTTATTAAGATTGTCGAGAACCCAAAAGACCATAAATAGATGAACATCCATCTAATACGTGGCTGTAGTTTCTTAAAGGCGAAACCAAGGCAAAAGGGGATAACTAGTAAATGGATTAGAATGAGAATGGTTATTAAATAGAGGTTTTGACGTGGTAACGTAAATGATGCTTTAGCACCATACTCTTTCAAATGCAAGATAACTCTATTGAAACTCTCTTTGTCGTCTCGAGGGTATTTGAAAACTGCTCCAGTCCTTGGTTTTGCGGGTTTGGACTTGATAGTGGGGTGAAGTTTAGGCATTGCGCGATGACTAGCTCTCTTGACTAGATATGCAAGATCCAATGGGGTAAATAGCATCGTCCACCGTGGCCCTGTTGTAGCCCACCCAGAGGTTAAAAGCTGTAGTACAGCTCTGTGATTGGCGTACATTATGGCAAGACGTAGTAACCACGGGTTGGGACTGCATCCTTTTGGCTTCTTTACCTGAGATTTGACTAAGTCCCATAGCAAATAACGATCCTGGCGATCGTCTGCAATCAGACCCAGAACCAAACAGAAGAATTCTCGTTGTGATAAATGTTGTTCACGCCAACCCCAGGGGCTCTCTTGATTCTCCAAGGCGATTGAATTTTGTCTAAGTCTTGTTGGCGAGTTAAGGTCGCTAGCATGTGGAGTTTGTTGCATAATCCGAGCTTTTAAGTTCAAGAAGTTTTCGCAATGGATTTTCGAACCAACAAGGAAGATGAATTCACCTAGTGTAATTGGGCCTTCTGGAGCTTTCGAATCATATAGCAGAAATCTACTATTATATGGTGCCGTGTAGCTTTCGGATGACCGTCGAAATTTTGATGGAACCAAGGGAACAGTCTGAAGCAGAGTAGCAGGGTGTCTCGAGGCAATTTCGACTGCGGATAGGAAAGTTCCAGCAAAAATAGCTTGAGCTATAAAGCTTGTAGGCTGGCCACTAGTAGTCTCATCATAGCTACTTGGTTGGGATTCGATCATGTTTGAAGTAGTATGATCGAGAATGTAATTCCTATTCCGAAGTAAAAGTGGTTACTACTCCCTTCGATTTAATAAATTTCTAGTTCTCGACCAAAGAAATAATCATGCGATACTTACAAGAAATAGAAATCACAATGAGCAGCTGTGACTGCAACAGACAGGGCCAAATGGGCCATATTGATACTGTGTGCCTTCGGTGCAGCACGATCGGCGCAGCAATGTTCTTTGCATTTTAAATGCAAAACTGGGGTCCGAAAGATGTTGACGTTGGCATCAGCTAGACGGTTGAATATTGAGCGATGGCCTAGTTTAATGCTTGAGAACAATGGATTTGACTGAAAATTTCTTTTCAGCGCCACACTAGTGAGATCCTGATTCTCAAATCGCGTGCGCAACAAGTAATCAAGTGCATCTATGGAGTTCTGTCGGACACTGTAATGAAGCATGTGGTAAGCGGTGAGCGTCTCGTTGATTGATTCATTGATCAGTTTTTCAATAGTTTTCTCCATGGCATGCAAATGATCACCACCGTGATAGATTGCCCTTATGAAAGACTCGGGTAGATCTAATCCTCTTTGCGCGAAGCTTTCAAAGGCTACACGATAGAGGGGGATCAATTCATTGCCATGCCAAACTTCAATTTTGTCGATGCCACCGTCTTTGCGCAAGTTGCGTTCGGACAAATGGCGAAGAAGAATGCTGATTGCTTCATGACTATGCAGAGAAACTGCCACTAACATGAGCTTGCGATACCTCGATCCCACGTCACAAACTCGACACGACGATTGTGAGTTTTCCGGGCAACTGGCATTTATAAGGGCCTGCAGGAGGCACATGGATCCTTGTATGATGGCGTTTGCCAACGAGCAGCATCTAATAGGAAGCGAAAAGTTGGCGGCATCGTTTGAATATAGCACTTGGAGACCCTCTCGGGAGGGGTTGGCTCCCAAATCAACCAGTTGCGGTACCAGGTCCATGATGTGGTGATCTTCGAATATTGGAAGGAAATTAAAGACGGTTTGATGATCATTGTTGTATACATCGGCCTTGATATGTGGCTCTCGGAGTAGATACTGGCAAACTTCAAGCTTACCAAATCGTGTCGCAGTTATTGGAGGTGTGTCACCAAGAGCGTCAGGAGCATTAAGCAGCTCTGGAGCGACCCTCAAAATAGCCTTGACATCGTCAAGTTCCCCCACAATAATTGCTGTGAGCAGCTCGGTTAATGCCAGAGGCGTAGATGGGATTTCCCGGGCTCCGGCGAGCGAGATTTCGAGGTAATTGGCCAATGTCCTTCGAAATGCTTCAATTGCGTTCGCATGCAAGCCTGGATCCGAATCTGGAGCAAATCGTCTGAGATCTGGAATAACGGCAACACATCCATGTGAAGCCGCGTCGGCTAGCCATTTTACCACAACCGAGTGTGGATCCGTATCAGGACCGGTCTCTTGTAAAAACCCTTGACCGGCATCTTCAGCAAAGGACTGAAGCGTGTTCGCTGTGTCCAAACCTAAGGCATCGTGAATCCTGAGAAAGAAGGCTTGCGCGATGTCTAGTCCGAGCATTGCTGCAACTGCTAGCCAGTGACTGCTTTTAGAATAGTCTCTCTCTACTCCAAAACCAGAATAGTAGCTTATACAGAGCTCCCAGGCAGCCGCTGCTCGTCGAGGCTCTGAACGATCCTCAGCAACCCTCTCTATGTCCGCGACAATCTTGTTCTTTATCAGGTGGCTACAGTTGTTGAGAGACTGATATCCTATAGATAGCTGTTTACAAAAGGGTCAATATAAATGGTTCGACGAGTCTGGTCCTTACTAGAGACTCACCGGTTGTGTCCCAGGTAATGCCTGGATTGGACAGGGCCGGGCCATCTGCTGCCGAACAAAGTATTGGTTCGATTGCGAGTTTTGCAGAGATTCTTCGAATCTGTGGCGTATGTGAATGGCTAGTCACTGCTTGAAATGCCATCAAGCTTTGAGAGCAATTTTACGTACCTGTCAATGACGGTTTTGCATTCGACTGGTTGGCGCGAATTTGGATCTTTTTGTAAACAGCACCAGAGGAGCGACTCAATCACCACAAGGTCAAAATCAGAATCTTTGTTTACTTTATCCTCCTGAGAAATGAGGTCAATCACTCGCTGTAGCATTAGGTCGTTATGTTTGAGTTCAGACACGACTGCATTGTTGATGAAAAGAGAAAATTTCTCAGAGAATATCGATGTCCCAACGATCACCGACGCTGCCACAAGCCCGAAGGAGTAAATATCAGTAGCAAGCATAGCCGAAAATGACATGTTATCAATTTCTGCAGCTTCGGACTCTGCTTCGGGAGCAGACCATAGGGGTGTCCAAACGTGCAACGAAGTCCGGGCTTCAAAGTTGCATATGGAGTGTCCGAAATCAGTTAATTTTGCTTGATAAGGTTGATCATCTGAAGTTGTTGGGAAAATAAGAATGTTTCCAGGCTTGATATCGCCATGAACAATGCCGCAATCATGCAGGACACTGATGCCACTTGCGATGTCCCCGCACAATTTTGCCTTTACTCGGAATGGCCAACGTATCATATTATTAGCATCCCAGAATGTCTCCAGGGAGCCATGAGGAGCGAACTCTTCCAGAAGGAGCGGTTGCGGTTCTGTGCCATCGTTGTTCTCGAAATCCCACGCAATCCCTTTAAGATTGACAATATTTGAATGATGGCGCAGTGGCGGATGAGACCGAATCCGAAGTTCGTTCACGAGGCTAGTCACAGAAGATGATCTAAGTGACCCAAACAGAGCCTTTTTCGTTCGTTTGACGATAACCTTTTCCGAAGCTACTAGAGTCTTTCCGCGAACAGTAGCTGATGGCGTTGGCGAGGAAATCAATCTGCTGTTGACGATGCAATTGTAGCCAGCGTTTTCCTCGGTTTCCCAGCTACGATGAAACTGCTGCATTGGGATCAAGGTGAACTCGTAACTCTGGTAGATATCACATATGAGAGAAACTAAGTCGAGAAAGTCGACTCTTGTTTGGGTTGGCGATATGGTGGAAACTTGTGTTCTGACTTGGGTCAAATTTCTGCGCTGTTGTGACATGGTTTGGAAGCTGCTTAGCTGGTCAAGCTCTCTAGTCCTGCGAATAAGCTGGCTCAAGGGGTCATTGCCGCTCTCACTTTGGTGACCGGCCATCTTTCCTGATTTTGCGTTGCCGAGAGCGTGAGTAAACGATTCAGGCAGTCGAGTGGCGTATAGTATTGTATGGTGTCATAAGCAGCAAAGAGCCAAGGTATGAAATTGACAAATGCGGTTGTGGCCAGATGAAGAAAGGTCACAAGTTGTTGTTGAACCCGCAAAGTTGGTGCAGAATGATCTCAATTGCGGCAATTAAAATGGACGGGCAGATACAACACAGCCTTTGTCTAAGCCACCACTAGTCCCTCGAAGTAACACTCCGCCGGAGCTATTCGGCATCACCTCCCATGGGTGAAGTAATCAAAAATGCGTGTCGACATATAACAGGTTGATATTACTATGTAAAGTGCAATACTTCCACCACAAGAGCTGTGCATGTGCAATGTCAGCAATGGCTTGAGGCAGCGTCAACCATTGGTCCTGTAAATAGTCTAGAGGGACCAAATTCATGTATCCACAAAATTTTCAAGCGTTGACTAATGCAAATTTCAACCGTAGCCTTAACGTTCCTGTGGTGACTCTAAAAAGCCTGTGATGGCTTGAGGCGACGATCTGCGCTGGCTTTAGTGATCAACATTCGTCTGTTAGCAGTCAAATATCCATTCATTCACTTCGCGGCCCTATTCGCGAATATCATAGTCGTTTTACTTGACACTTGTGCCGTAAAAAGCAACGGCAAATTGCGTACCATGGCAGAGGTTGTCGGTGTAGTGGCCTCAGCACTACAATTTCTGAGCGCCGCCAACACGTGCCTCACAATCTTTCAGGAGATCAAGAAAAATACACCTGAATCACAGCGCATTCTCCATATCCGTCTCGAAACTGAGGCTCTAAAGTTTGGAGAATGGTGTACGATCTTAGGCATTCAGGACATGACAGCTACCTCGAAACCAGACGAGTGGAGTGGCTCACCAGAATTCACCCAATTCCAAGACGGTCTACAAACCATGCTTCGGTTTAACAATCCACGAGCAGCGGGAATGGTTATACAGGCATTGCATGACATGGAGAGTATAATGCAGAAAGCGCGGATGAAGTTGATAGCTAGCGCATCTGATCTACCTCCGCCACCGTCACCCCGAACTACGAGATCCATCAATCGGATATTCCGTTCGCGCCGATTGCGAAAGGTACCCAATACCAGTGATCAGCTTACGTCCGTTGAAGGAACTGCAAGTACAAGTTCACTCGATTTACGTTCTAGAGCCTCCGGCTTATTCGCCAATATGAAATGGCTAGTGATTGACCAGAAGCTCTTCATGCATCTTCTCGACGACATAGCCGTGAGCAACAATTGCCTTGCAACGTTATTGTCAGATAGTGCACGCGCTAAGATTGATCGACGGGTGCAGTCGAACATGTTGAGAAATCCGGAGATCCGTTGTGACAACGTGGACGAACTTCTCCCAGGTCATTCTGAGGTTCTCAGGTTAGCCAAAATCCAACAAGAGGCTATAGAAGAGGAGAGGAGGAGTGTCGAAACACAGGGCGAAAATGGTGATATATCGATTCAAAATCAGCATCGCATTGTCGAAAAGCCACCAATCCTAGACATCAGCGACTTTAAGCCCGGGACCCTCGACGTTGGTCCACTTCGATCGCTTTCCTTTTCCAACTGGCCAGTTTTGGTCGAATGGACACACTATGGCAAGTCGATACAAATTGATCACTTCTACCGTCGTGGTCATTTACTCAGCCTACTTAGTGACGATGGTCTCTATCGCAATTTTAAGACCCTCCAACCTCGAGGAGTGGTAATAGATTCCAAGAACTCTAGGATTGGCCTTGTCTTCCAACTGCCTAATGGTCTCAAGCCCCCTTCACAAGAGAGGACTCTACGCGATATGATTGAAACATATCATTTGCCCCTTGGGCAAAGGTTCGCCATCGCAAGGATACTCGCAAACGCGGTCTTCAAACTTCAATCTGTCAACTGGCTACACAAGTCGATCAGAAGTGACAATATTCTCTATTTTGATGAACAGGTGAAAATAAGTGGTCTTCAACCCAGTTCCTCTCGCAATATGGAATCCGGGTTTACAAATGAGCCAGCCACAACAAGTCTTAGCAATCCATTTCATATCAATAAGCAGCAATCGAAGACAGCAATCCTCGAATCGCTCATAGCAGAGCCACGTCCCTTGCCTGAGCTCTACTTGCTTGGATGGAACCTGTCGCGCCCAGATGACCCTTCAGAATTATCGGAGAGCATCCCGATATCAACAAAAGGTTATAAAGCCACTAAGGAGCTGATTCGGCTATACAGCCACCCGGATATCCTCCCCAACACGACGTCATCGCCCCGGGTGAGATACAAGCTTCAATACGACATATACTCATTTGGCTTGGTTCTTCTGGAGATTGGACTGTGGGAGACACTCTCTTTTCTTCGCAAACGTTGCGTCTCAGACGACCAATTCCACAGCAAGGTAGCGCAAGAATATTGCGACATGTTGCTCCCGAAGATGGGCGAGACATACTGGCGAGCTGCAAAGCGATGCCTTTGCAATGTATTTGATCGCAAGTCTCCAACTGGGTTGACTGCAACTGAGGAAAATGAGGAACAGTCATTATCCGTGGCGTTTGAACGACAAGTGGTCAGCGAGCTTGAGAACTGTAGTGCATGAGTCAAGGAGCGACTGCGGTATTTGTCCCAGTATCATGCCGACCCTGTTTCTCAAGGTTTATTACTGAACCTCACTCGAGTATAAGGGATATAAACAGGGCTTATTTTGCTTTGATCAGTTGGAGGCTTTATAATTTTATCGTCATTTGCGGATGCGATTTCTGTTTTAGGGATATCAATGAATGATGCCATGATTCAATGCTCCATACGGTAAGAGAAAATGACGTCGCTCAACTGAAAGATGTTTTTAACGATCTATTGGTCTAAACTATACCTTTACATTACCCTAACTGAAATATGGAAACGTAGCAGAGCTATTCCAACAAGTTCCATAAACAAAGTCACCACTAACCGTTTGAACTGCCACATCCCTTCCAAATTCTAAAATGGCCCCTCCGTCGGTCGCATTTGCGTCGAACTTAGGCCAACCAACCATAGCATTTATATTGTGAGAATCTTTCAGAAAAAGCAAAGAGATAATCATGCATCGTCTCTGACGTGTCGACCTCTAGCTGTGGGATTTCACCTCCCACATCCAATCTATAGGTTCCAAAAATCATGAAAAGATCAGTCCAGTGGAATGCGCCCAGCCAAGGGACAGGACTGATATTGGAGAAGTTTCTTATATTGATAAGACATTTAATGTAACTGTCTGGTAGAGAACAGAGTGTCTTTACTAACCGGTCCAGAAATAGCGATAGGTATCCAGGCTAAGGGATTGTCGTAACACGCTATCCTCGTAATTGAGGCAAGTCCACAACTGTGAATCAAATATTGAAACCGTGAGATTTCCCTCAGTTGGAATCTGATGTGTACTGTTTGTTTTGACTCGCTTTGCTGGGAAATTGTCTCGTGTGCGCGCTGTCACTTTCGGGTTTGTTGTGGTCCGGTCGTGAGCAACTATTATTGGGAGGTCACGCTGGAGCAGGCCCTGCAATGCGGTGAAATCCCTGCGGCTTGCTGCGGGCGACTACCGCATTTCTAGTATTAACGAATAGGTTTTCTTTAAATACCTATAAGTACCTATAGGTACCTGGGTACCTACGGGTATTTTATACCCTAAGGATGAGGAGAGCCTTCCTAACCCTTGGGATCTGAAAGACCCCAAAAGAGAATGTATATCTTTCTGAAGGTGTCTGACAGTCCTATAGTCCTGTTTCTAGTTGTTGCTATCTCATTGTATTTTAGTTCTGAGGTGTCCCATTCTTCTGTGGTTCCGCAATCCCACTGTTAAGGCAGCCCTGTAATGCTTGCCATTCTGGATAGTGTGGTAGGGGTAAGTGAAGTAGGGTAGTAGGTTTCTTGTCAAGGTGAGGTCAATGGTCTCACCACAATAATTGACAAGGCGCAGAGTGGTTCGGATGTTCGCAGTTTCTAGTAGGTAAGGTAATAACGCTAGAGAGAGGGAGAGGAGGAGCTAATAAGTGAGGATGTTGATGCATTATGACGATATTGAAACAAAGGGGGTTTATAGTAGGGTGATTCGAGATAAGATCGATATCATGTGTGTATATTGAGCGTGGGGAAAACTCTCTCAACCAAGTCTAGCAACATTCTTATGTCCGTTTAGCCACCGTAATATCATTATATCCAATTTGCACTCCTTCGACCCGTGTCAGTAAACAGGTCGTTGTTATTCTCTCCTGCTACTTCTATTTGTAGCTCGCGTGATGCGAATACTGTTAAGTAGGAAATGTAATGTGTAGGAAGATGATTGTTATTCCATTATTGTTTGACAGAGGCAAGGGCCTTAAGGGCCCGCGCCGCAGCTTGGTGTCTAAGGCACCAGGGCAGATACAGAGCCAGCAGGCAAAATGGGCCCATTTCTGTATCATTTTGATATTGTCCAGCGATTACCGCCCCTGCGAATATTCCACTAGCAACACGCTTTGACTTGAGAAGTTGTTAGCCACGGTGACCCCGCCGCTCCTTGGTGATCGCCGGCCTTCTGCTAAGACTGCCCCGGCTGACCGCCGAGCCCTGACTATCTGGGCATAGCTACGGGTCACGTGGCCAAATCCGTGTAGGACTCAATCCATCAATCAATCTGTTGTTTCTAAAACCCCATTGTCACTCCACCTCGCGACGATTGTATCACAATGACCACTTCGCACCATCGTTATCAATCATCCTTGGAAGGATTTATCGACTTTTCAAACCCTCCAACGTTGAATGTTCACCAACGTGCCAGGTCGAAGAGTGATTTCTATTATATTATCAACCATTTCGATACGACAGACGACAAGCTGAACAATAGTAACAACAGCAGTCAATATAATCATCCTCGACTAATATGTCTTACCTACGAATAATGCAATGTCCGAGGAATCGCGAGATGTTTTTCTACAAGCCTTTTTCCAGGCACTACAGAGGTCAATGTATGACGTTGGAGACATTGATTTTACGAACATGAAAGTAGAAGAGGAGGTCAACAACAAAATGGTTGGCTTTGCAGAGTATCTTCTGGATAACTTCTTCTTACCACGTATGCGCCCTCTGCTTTGCGCATCATACTACTAGCCATTGATTCATTATGCCTTGCAGTAAAAGCGGCAACGAAAAAGACTCCTCAACCGTGCGTACCATTCGGCTGTTCTCAACGCACAAGCTGGAGAGCAGACGTTCGTTGGAACACCGGCTCGATTATCGAGGCTTCGTGGCAGCTGCCTTGTCCGTGACCGACACCGCTGTGTGATCTCACGTGCATTCGATCAGAGCCAGGCAATAGAGCGCATGAGAGAACGTGAAGACGCCCGTGACGACGATGGACGGTTGCTCGCAGGAGATACTTTCGACTCTCTGGAAGTCGCCCATATTCTTCCACACTCCTTAACAAAGGCTGGTTCAGATTTTCGGCTGGTACGTATGTACTCTAGAAAATAAGGTCCCTCAACTTGGTTGTTAACTCGCCTAGGATGCATCTAGAGAAGCAGCGCTCACAGTTCTCAACATGTTTGATAATAATGTTACCACACCTTATTGATGGTACCGAGATCGATCGCCCGCGAAACGCCATCACACCCACCCATCGCTTGCATATGCTCTTTGGTGATTTTCAGATATTCTTTGAACCCGTTGAAGGGGGAATACCAAATACATACCGAATCGACACCTTTCTTCCCCGACCGCTTTTCCAGGGTCTGCTACCCCACAACTCGCACCCTCTTTCTGACAGAAACTCGAACAATCGAGCCCCCTTCACCCACTACAGCCCTCTCAGTTGCTGAATCGATACTCTCACAGGCAATATTCTGGACCTCATTGTCCTGCAGATCAAATACGACCTCGGGATTAAGGATGGTTTGTTAGTTTCTGGAGGAGGCATTTACTTAATAGCTAGTGTAGAGATATTGTCTACAAATGTTTTTGAGCGCGACCTAACCTGGTTAGTGTACTTTGCGGCAATACTTAATTCTTCATATACTTTGTAATATGCTTGCATAATATTAATAGCCAGTAAACAGGCATAGTGATCTATGTTAGGTTCAATTTCATTCCCTATGGCGTTGAGTAGTGCTCTTGGATTGAAGCTGTGGCATCCGCGATATCGTTGTCTAGCAACTTAACCCCAAGGAAAGATTCCAAAAGTTTTTCTAGACTACGCTTTTGCCTATCGACATGTGCTTTCTGGATGGTGTCAGTTAGATAGTGGTTGTAGGTGATCGGATGAACTGAGATGTGGGGGCTCTAGAAGCTCGATAACTTTGCCTTGCAGCGAAGCTTTAATTGCGTCCATACCGGGATTCACAACCGCACAGAGGAGAGAGCGCCCGCGGTTTCTTCGTCCACCGCATGCTGAAGAATCAAATTCACCGTAGTTTCGGCGTCAGAGACGACTAGGCCAGAGATGTCAGCAGTGATCGTTTTCCATGGCGCACACTGCTTGCTGAACATTTTGGAGACTGCGAAGGGATTGAATGTGCCAGGGAGCTCACGCCCACGACTTCTTTCCATGAGCTCTTCCACCTACTGTATATAGTCGGACCGGGAGATTTTTCCTGGTGTCGTGGGTTCTTGCTCGACTATCTGCCTCGTGTGGCCATTTTTACGCATGTCATCCGCGAAGTTGGACAAAAGCTTCTGTACAGCTAGCGACTAGGTTGATTATTGATTATTGATGGCTACACTCTACTATCGTCTGCTGCCTGGCCATGAACGTCATGATCGTGATGTTTTGCCGGCCTAGGTAAATAAGCCGGATGAGAACTTGAAGGCTGTATGTCCTCTCCGCGATTCTCCTTGTCCAACGTAGTTTGCGAACTCAAAGACGTCGTCAAAGATGGAGGAGAATGCCTGTGACTCGTCCGCTGTCTCTTGGCCTTTCTCAGACCATCGTCTTCAGCTTCTCGTCCTGCCTTTGCCATGTGCCAGGGCCTGACCTGTGGTCTTCCACGCCTATCTTCCTTTTCCATTTCCTCTTGTTCGTCCTTATTGCTCCAGTTCTCGTAATTGTGTCCGCTTTGAGACCGTCCGCGACTCATCCGCCGTCTCTTGGACTGTCTCGAGTTGTCTCGAGTTTCCTCTCGTCCTGAATTTCCCATAAGCCACGATTTAACCCGTAATCGTCCACGATCTTCTTCTTCTTCTTCTTCTTCCCCAAAGTCATCGTAGTCGTCTCCGACTTGCGACTCTGTCCGTCTGGATCGTTTGCTTGGGCTTGAGCCTCGTGATCCACCGCCTCCGTATAACCCTTGGCGCTGGGCGCGTTCCATGTTGACCACGTTGGTGACCCAGGCAGGGCTTCCGTTATCGTCGATGCCACGTTGGACAAGGACGATTTTGCGTCGTTCGCCTCGTAGAATAAAGTCTTTTGTGTAGGCAAAGACGGTTAGGGCGAACCGAGCAAACAGGAACTGGACCGCAACAGTGTCGAGGCTATGCACCTTGCGGTTATGAATGTCCAGTGCCGTATCTCCAAGATCCTTAAGAATGGAGAAGAAATGAACCACGAGATGGCATCCGCTTCCGATTGGGTCCGGCTTGGGCACTAGAGCAAACGCGCGCTTGTCAAAGACTCTGTGCAAGTCGACGCGAAGGCGCACAACGTTGTCGTCGCTGTTAGAGACGGATCGCGCGCCGAGGGAGTAGTCGCTCATGGCGTTGTCGGTCCACCAGCTGTCGTGTGCCTGCGGAATGACATGCGCCGACTCGGACATGAGGGAGCCGGAGATGATGCAGCTGGGCTTGGTGTCGTGTTGCGTCGGCGCGAGAGATTGCCAGGGCTCGGGGAGCGTGTGGGGGAATCGCCATTCTTGGAAATTGGGCGTTACCGGGTATGAGTTGGTATCACTACCGTCTTCTTGGGGGACGTGGAGGTAGTAATGGTCGCGCATCAAGATGCCGCGCTGTGAGAGCTGTACTCTATTCTCGCCTTTGCGGTCATGGCTTAGGTAGGCCGTGTCGAATGAGTTACCCGCAATAACCTGGCAGGCCAGTAGCATTGTGCTAAAGTGAACCCCGTATCGTTCGGCTTGTTCGTGCTCGGCATCGTAGTCGTCGTCAGTGTCATCTTGGGCGTCGGCGGCGTCGAGGCGAGGCAGCGAGAGCATCGTGTCCTCGCCGCGGATATAGCCTGGGTGCCATATCGAGATGTGGGAGCGAAAGTTCGGCGGGAGGGTAGGTGTAAAGTGGCATTCTCCTAGGCGCATTGTGTGGTGGCCGTGACGTGGACGGCATTTAGATCAATGTTGGTTTGATGATGGGCAATGTTGTTTGGCGATAAGCGATAAGCTCAATTCCGATGATAGGGTGGGTGTGGCTGACCGTGGCTAGTTGTTGGCTCGGTGACGGTGCGGTGCTGTGGCGTCGACATCTGGCTACAGCAGGCCAACTGCGTTTACGTTTTCCACTCCACAATCAAGGCCCATTGTCTGATACAGTTCTAATACACTCATTACCGTCTAAAGAATACAAATACCGATGTCTTTTTATCATTAGACCTATATTGTTGCCGCAGAATGCTGTCGAAGTTAGTGTTACACTTTCCTATTACGGAATAGCCCATTTTATTGGTAAGTGTTAGTGCATGACAAAGGCGAAGTTTAGCCGGCGTTGCTCTACCGTAGCCCCTCTTGCGTACTCGCATTTATAGGAAAGCAAAGGCACCTTCATTATCGAGCCTCAATTCTATATAAGGCTGCGCTAGATTACTCATGAGTATTTCAATTCCCATATAAAATACATTTTCTAGTTGTCGCAACTAAATTGATGCTATTCTATTCCGATGCTGTGGTATAAGTTACAAAAACAGCATGAAGATCCGATTTGTAAACGATTAAGACGAGGACCCCGAGGCGATACGTCGACGTCGCTAACAAAGGGAACGAACCCGAAGATTCCGAAAACATCTGAAAGAGAAAAAGAATACTGCAGTCACGGACTATCAGCTTAGTTTTGGTTCCCGATGTTCCTGAATCGGCGGTGATGGAGAATGGACTGAGGGGGACTGAGGGCAGTGCTCTGCCTGAGACTGGGGTGTTTGAAGGACATGACATATCTGCCGGTGACAATTTTGTTGCCCCTGACCACCAGGGAGATGGTCATGACTTCGATAATGTTGAGCTAGATTCTTATTACGATGAAGAACCATTTGGTCTCAATTCTGCTGAAGAGTTAGAAGTTTAGACGGAGTCTTCAAGCCCACGGATCGATGCTGAAGAGGAGGCTGATATTCCCGATAGCGCCTGCACTGATGTCGAATACGCCGTACAGAAATTTCTTCAGCAGTTTCTTATTGGGATCCATGGCTGTAACGCCTAAAAGCCATCGAGAGGCTCTAACAACGCATATCAAAGCTGAGGGAACACATAATCATCATGGACTTAGCCAACTAGTACCTCGCATTATACCTCATATACTTAATAAATAACATATCCTCTTCTCCAAAACTATTGACAAGATAATGCATCTTACTTCTGATTAATAGGAAGCGTTATTTTCCGGTTCTTCAGCCTGACCTTTCGATAGCAAGCCCAAGCAGGCTTGCCTCTACCTTGAACCAGCCCCTCAGAATCCACCTTTTAGTTCGTTTGATGCCGACAGCCTCTTGGGCTTTGTAGCTTCTCCTGCGGTAGCAGTTCATGGGATACGATTTTATTCCGCTCCTCAATACCACCTCAATATTCAGACAGACGTTCATCTCACCATTGATCATGTCGCGCCCGATACGGAACGACCTCGACTAATTCCAGCTCGACTGAAAGATGTGCCGCATTTCACGTTTGCAAGGGTTGAAGGTGTTGATTTCATCACACTCCACCTGTTCTTCCCCCACTTGCCATGCCACCGCGACTTCCATCGGTTAACCGACGAAGAACTCTCGCGGTGGTTTGATATAATATTTGTTGTGCAATTCACACACGACTAAGCCAACGGATCGATGATTCGGTCAGATAAATGAAAGATGCTTAATTCTTCTATCTACCCGGACTGAAAGGCTTCTTATTTATCTTACCTAGACGCCGGAGGCCTTCGGAAGAGGCTGTATCCGGTCTCAAGCCTCGCGACCTCCTTGTCTCAGGCTATCTAGGTTACCCTACCTAGATCCCGGGCAATCCCGTACAACATATTCGCTTTAGCCCGCTTCTGCCATACGTATATATTGTTCCCTCTTTCCTAAATGGCAGGTGACCTTAACATAAGTGGCCGAATAATGTAAATGTGAAAATAGTAGCCATAAAGACAGCAAGTCACGTTGCTCATCCCTTGCTGTGTTGTTGCGGCTCCCCGTGGGTCTCCACCTCTTTTTTATCGGAGCTGACAGACCCCCGCAACATCGGAGGAGGACCCTTTCCTTTGTTCTCTTAGGTCATACGGTCACAGATGACTCCAGTAAATATACTCTTGATTAAAGATTATAGCTCCCATTAAGACACACTAGACTTCCTTTGTTATTCCTTGGCCATAGAACTATAGAGGACTTATTAGGCCCTATGGTTACCTCCAACCTCGTACAATATAAAAGGTCGCACGATTAACTAACTAACTTACTTACTTAAGATCGCGACATGTAATTCCGCTAAGATATTCTTATTAACATGTTTATTTTTCTCTATAATCTTTTATCTCATTAAACACATCATATACTTCGGCTCAGACCATGTTGAGATGGTCACGTGTCGAACACGGGTACCCTCATCATAACAGTTTGCTACCCGTTCAACGCGTTTTGGAACATCTCAATCACTTCTCATTATATCCATTTCATCACTCGCACTCTTCTCACTTGCTATCACTTCACCGCACGTCGCTCGACTTTGAAGTCAGTTCAATAAAATGTGTGACGCTCTTGTATTATGGTCATTATTGTGCTGTATCCCTGCTAACACCTGCCTAGCTGCTTGTTCTATTTGAACCTACCTACGACATTCCTCCATTCGGGCCATAACAAGAACATCTTCCCCCGTTCAGGCCACAACAAGAACATTCTCCCCCATTCAAGCCACCACAAGGACATCTTCCTGCATTCGGGCTACAACGAGAACATCTTCCTCTATTCGATCGAGCTACTACAAGGACGTCTTCCTCCATTCGAGCCATAACAAGAACATCCATCTTCCTCCATTCGATCGAGCCACCACAAGGACATCTTCCTCCATTCGGCCTACCACGAGAACATCTTCCTCCATTCGGTCAAGCCATCACAAGGACATCTTCCTGCATTTGGACTACCACGAGAACATCTTTCTCCATTCGATCGAGCTACCACAAGGACATCTTCCTCCATTCGAGCCACAACAAGAACCTCTTCCTTCATTCAAGCCACACCCGACTTCCTCCATTCAATCGAGCCACTACAAGAACATCTTCCTCCATTCGATCGAGCCACCACAAGAACATCTTCCTCCATTTAATCAAGGTACCACAAGCATATCTTCCTCCATTCGAGCCACAACAAGAACCTCTTCCTTCCTTCATTCAAGCTACAGCAAGAGCATCCATCTTCCTCCATTCGGGCCACAACAAAAACATCTTCCTCTATTCGAACCGCCCGTGAGAATGCCTTCCGCTATTCGCTCTTCTCATGCCCTTCCTTCTGTCGATAGCTCTCCTACTGCTGCGTCTGACGAGAATGCTGCTTCTTCTGAGCTCAATGGCGTTCTTACGCAGGTTCAAGCCATGAACTCGAAGAAGCAGAACATTATTCAGCATTTCCTTCTCGACAGCCTCTTGGATGAAACCCCCCCCGTCAGCTATATTGAAGATCTTGAAGAGCGATGTGAAATATTTCATGCCCATAGGCAAGTGATAGCAGATCGCTCACTTCCTGCAATGGTTTTGGCATTTTTCATGGTCGCTCCTCTTCAAACTCTTAGAGAGTTTCATCAAGTGATTAAGGACTGCCATGCTAATGCTCAAGGCAAAAAAATCGGGGATGACTTTGAGGGTTGCTACGAACCAGCTTGGAATCTTATAGACAAGTTCGCAGGAGATAATATGAAGCATGTTAGAGTTTGTATGTCTTTGTTGATACCCTTGCTCTATGAGATTAACTAATGTATATTTATTAGTTCTAAATAAGAGACTCGGCCAAATTGGTTCAATGCCTGATGATTCGTCGATTGATGATTCGCCGATTGATGATCCGCCACCTCAGACCTCTAGACGAAGTAAAGAGTCTAAACAAGCTACAAACCTCGCACTTGAACGTGATGGAAGTACTTGTATCCTTACAGGACTTCCAAGCCCTCAGGGCGCCTACATATACCCATATGTAGCAACAACAAGATCTCCACATCAGCTCGGCTACGCTTTTCGGATCTTACGCCTATTTTGGGGCAACGAGCAAGTAAGAAATTGGCAGAATGCAATTAAGCACCTAGTAGAGACACCACAAAATCGGCTATCCTTGAACGTCCACATCCATCAAGATTGGGATTCAAGGGCTATGTATGCATTGAAGCCGCTTACCCGTACTGATAAAGAAGTTGTGGTTGAGTTCTACTGGCTCAAGAAATCTGGCCTCAAGCCGAACACACAGATTCTAAAGGACAGCATGATCACTAAGGCAGGTCTACGAGACCCCAGTTGGGGTAACAGAATTGCACATCGTGCTAGTGGTTGGCCAATTCAGACGGGCCAGAAGTTCACCATCAAGGCTGATAACCCTAGTCTTCTACCAAGTATGGAATTACTTGATCTGCAGTGGAATCTAGCACGTATTGCTGCTATCTGTGGTGCGGCTGAAGCGACTGATGAGGATTGGGAATGTGAAGATCCTTGGGACTTGGAAGGCTGCCTCATAATGGGCGAGAACGACTATGAAGGAGAAAGCAATTGCCTAAAGGATGAGAACAACAACGAGAACGAATTCAACTCCCTAAGCGACAAGAATGACAATGAGGATGAATCCAACTCCTTGTAGGGGAGACAAGACCAAGGGGCCGAGATTGGTGGTGCCGCTGAGAGTGATACTAAGGAATCCAAGATTGCGACTCCCCAATAGGATGGGGCCAATCCTCCAAGGTACAAATCGGGAATTGAAGTTCGTCCCTTCGAAATCCCCCCCCCCCCCCCCCAGAGTGATCAGAAACCGAAACATCTGGAAGACATGATCACCCCGACGCTGAGAGGGATGCATCAGGAGCGAACCAAGCTCAGGACCTTTACTCGGAAGTTGGGGCGTTCCTTCAAGCGAGTGGTGTTGGGAAAGGTGCCACAGAAGGCCTAGGTTACCTTCAGGGACCTGGGGTGTGTGAAGGATACACATTCTGCTCCGGAGTGATTGATGCTGTTTGTTTTGGGTGGGAACGTGAGCCCCTTGTGATGGTAGGGTAGCTGGATTGACTGCTGGATTGACTGCTAGATTGACTGCTAGATTGACTGCTAGATTGACTGCTGGATTGACTGCTGGATTGACTGCTGGATGGACTGCTGGATGGACTGCTGGATGGACTGCTGGGTCGATTGCTAGGTTGACCATTGGATTGAACGCTGGGTTGAACGCTGGGTTGACCATTGGATTGAACGCTGGGTTGAACGCTGGGTTGACTGTTGGATTGATTGCTGGAATGACTGCTAGATTGACTGCTGGATTAACTGTTTGTGTTTCTATGACTTCTAGTGCCCCAATATAATCCATGAGTACATGGCAGCCCCGTTGCTCTTGGCTGACTTACCTGTTGGAACATGAACGAGTGTCGTTGGGTAGAATTGTGCCCGGAACCCCCTCTACTAGAGACCGCAAGCACTTGCTACAACTGACTCTCTATTCACTGAACCCGCATAATGCGTAGCATATTATTACAACAAGTCAGCCTCCAGGAAGTCAGTAAAAAAAATCTCGGGGTTGCGCTTAGTGGAGCTGCAACTTGATTTTGGTAGACCAACCTTCAGTCATACAGACCACAACCCTTTTCGCATCACCATGGCACAACCCTGGGTTTTCCCTACCTATTGAGATGACAGAGCTACGGGTGGGTTTGGGTCTCGGTTTGATGGTCCCCCCTACAGCAACACTGGTACGAGATTTCGAAACTCAGAGCCCCGGGCGCCCCTAGCAAATCGGCATTGCATGCCCATCGTTCGGTTGCGGTCTTGTCCGTCTTTCCGTTCCCAAAGGCAGAAATGGGAGATGCCCTCCGGCATCTCGTGTGCCTGCTCACACTTGTCGAAACTATTGATATAATTCTAATAGGCTCTCTCAGTATGCCAAAAGCTGGTCATTCTGCCCGTTATATTGGATCACAGCACGAAATGTCTCTTAGGCCGTCGTATTTGCCACAAAGAGCTTACGAAAGTCTGGCCCGACTGGGCTGTGGGATGTAAGAGTTGCTGCCTACCGGGCGACCAACACATGCCAACACAGGCTAACATAGGCTGGGAGGGAGCAAAAAGTTGCTACCGGCGATGCTGGGCGTGGGGCTAGACAAGGCGACGAGGGAGAGTTGGGGAAACTGGGCAGGGTGCTCACCAAAGTCCAACAAAGTGTGGTAGCCAGCACTTCGAGTTTGAGTGCTTGTCACCTCTTATCATAGCGCCTGGATAATATTTTTGCTTCTTCCAGCTGTAGGATGAGGTGCGAGCTGCGTGCTAGGACCAAATAATGATCTCGACTAGGCGGGCTGATTTTCCTCCATAGAGGCACCTCGTATCACAAATAGTGACCATGTCCAGATTCTCTCCCAAAGTCTTTTATACTCCCAGGACCAACCCATACCTCCAGACCACCCATACCCAAGGCATGTCAACTTTACCAACTTCTCACACTAGCACTGGCACACACTCAGATGCCAATGCAACCTCCCGAGAACCACGACCACAGCTCAACCAGTCCTACTCTGGCGACAAATCTCGTCTCACCCACTTCTCTTTTCACCGAATGTATCGAATGTATCTGGAGCCGAAGCTTCGGGTGGCCCTACTTGTCCTAACCGTGAACTCCAACTCGTCTGTGGGTATACATGCCTAGATATCTTCTTGCAGGAGAAGAATCATCCACCTGCATTTGAGCAGTACTATAAGAAGTTATCTGGACTGGGGCCTGGCGCCTTTTGCATACTTCAAAGCCGGGTTATGTATGACAGGCTTGGAGAGCACCCTGAAGTTACACTCGACATTACAAGCCTCCAGGACTTGGGGATGCTCTGCAAACGGCTCAAGCCCGAGGCGGGCGAGTTAATTGGTTCAAGTTGAGTGGAATTACCGCCAAGAATTGCGCACAGCTCACCAACGTAGATATGCTAATGCACCTGAAGCAGAAATTTAACATAAATTTAGAGGTTGAAAATTTGGAGAACACTCAATATGCTTTAGCAATTGCTGGTTGCATGATGTGCGATGGTCGTGGAATCTCCTTCATTCGATTAGACGAGTCTTTCCTTCAAGCCCAGTCTGATCTTGGCGCGAATAGCGACTTAGTGTCCATCATGCGCATCCGCGTCCAGATTCTAGTGGCAGTGCTATACAAGCGTGCTGGGCGCCAACCCGTCGAGCAACTTCAGATCATATGCCTAAAATTTCGATCTTACCCATATAATATATGGGATTGATTCCGAGTTATCGCTAGCAGCAGTAGCATTCTTTCACTCTATTTGCTCTGGACATGCACATATTTTCGGTATCAATGAGATCGCGTAATTTCGACACAAAGTCAGAATGCCGCCCCGATCCTTTTATTCACGAGAAGTTCAGTACAAAATTTGCTTCAGACGCTTGGAAGTCCATCAACAATCTTATTGAGTCACCCAAATTCAGCGAATGGTTTGTCGATCCATGCTATGTGGCCTAATGTTTCTGATTCCTGAGGTTGGATACGGCCGTTTGTGTTGAGATCAAGTTTCGAGATTTTGTTATTTAAATTATGATGTAGCTAAATGCATGATCTGACCGCGTCATTGTTTGTATCTTGCATTCTTTCTCTCCCAGATATGTGTTCCTGAAGCTGAAAGAGCTCGATCTGGATCAGTAGATCGCAAGCGCCGGCCGTGTCCTCTTCCCTCTGCCGTTGAGGAACCAGCGTCTCTAGACTTCGAGACTAACCATGGAGGAGAGGAGCCGACCACAGAGGTAGACAAACGACCGTAGAGAAGGTAATTCAAACTGCACGACCCAGAGCTGAGGGTTCTTCCGCGAGGAGCGTACGACACAACTGGCGTTCTACCCCACCAAGCAAGCCACGCCATGGCAACCAGGGGGGAATTGCCATCCTGATCCATCTTCGGACTCACGGCACTAGCCCAAGAGCAAGGTATGACCATCGCAAAGTCCCCAAGGTTTACAAAGTGATTCGGCATAAGACTAGTAACATAAATGTAATATATTTACTGCTTATTTAGGAGACGCCTAGTTCAAAGGACGATTTCGGATTTATCAAGCAAGAATTTAAGGTAATTTGCATATGTTATCCTTCTCTATTCTATAGTGATGATTGCTTTTTTTTAGTGCTGGGATTAACGTCTATGGCTATTCACTAGCCCTTGAAATAGTATCCGTTGCTGGCTTGCTTAAAAAAGTATTGATGCAAGCTGTCGGCATCGACTTCCCGGCCGGCCTCGATGCAAGCCTTCTCAGGGTACTGTCTGAGGTTGGCAACTTCGTGCGATGCGTGTTGTCGCTTCAGGACAGCATTGACAGTGGATAACGTCTGCAGTCTCTCCCAGAGGTGGCGACGCAGAGATTCGGTTAGCTCAATCGCAAGCATGTTGCTGCGCACGGTACGCGGCGACATTGCAGCTTGTCCAAAGGCATGGCTTTTTGGAGCAACAACGGGCCGAGCATTAGATTGAGGAGGGTGCTCATCGATGGGTTTGAGAGTGGGGTGTGGTATGCCCTTTATCATTGAAAGGGCCTTCTCTGAGTCGTTCAGTGAGGCTCCTAGAGAGGGGCCATTAGTGGCCATGCGCGATCTAGGGAGGACAGAAGTGGACTGTGAAGTGTGGTTCCCTAGGGCCAAGCATAAACCCTCAACCTGGGTTATTCCTTGGGAACTAATCAGACCGTCACATTATTTATTTATGAGCAAAAATAAGAACAGTAAGCCTAGAGGGTGCTATGGTAGCAGAAGTTTGTTCGCCGCCCTCGGCCCATACCGCTTTGGGTGCCATCCAAAGCCACGAGGATGAATAATATCCGACAGGTCTACGAGGACTCCGCTTTTCCAATTCCTTGCAGCGGGGGAGGAGTTGTGACCGAAGCCAGCGAGCCAAAAAAAACTCATCCACTTCCTCCACAACCTCCGGGGGGTTTTCGCCTTCCTCCACATATTCATACACAATTGCAATATATTCCTTAGACCTCGACATAGCACGCTCAAGCTTGTTGATGCGCAAATTCGGCGGCTTCACTGTCGTAGGCATCTCCCGCAACACCTGGCCGCTGAGATTCAGCCAGCCATAGCATTTCCTGATGCGTGGGATTGACGATATTTCCTTGATTTCTGATTCTCCGGTAGATGGATGCAGGCGACGACTCTCGTTAGAAAAGGCACCAAGGTTGGCTAAAGCCTCATCTTTGTCTCTTGGGTCAGCGTTAACCAGGATTGAACTGCCCGCTGTGGCGGCCTGTTGCACAGACGTCTCTATCATCTGGAGAAGGGCAGCGTTCTGGCACTCCCTCTGGGCGGCAAAGTAGTGAGAGAAGTTGGGCGGCTCCGCGTCCCAGAACTGAAGAAGTGAGTACGAAAATGCAAGCCTTCGTGTAGACAATAGAGCATGCTTACCACCTTCAGAGCATAAGGGCCATCCGCTCCAAACCAAACCTTCCAAACATATCCATCAAATCCACCACCAATACGGACGGAGTCTACCCAGTTAATCGTTGCCGGATCAAAGAGGGATCGTCGGAGGCGCGGCGTCTCAAAATCCTCAGCAGAGCAGCTTGGGGGGTCAGATATGCACCTATCATCGCGGAATGGTACTGCTGCGGCTTTTAATTGTTTCTTATCGACGACTGTAATTTGCTGCGCAAGACGAAGCCTTTTTATGTGTTGTTCCATGGTTGATTCGAAAAGAAGTTATAAAGGGGAGTGAAGGTATTGGGCTAAATGTACAGAGATGGACGGGGCTGGGAGGTTTGTCACGTGCACGTGCTTCGGGTGAGAGCTAGGCTATCAGACTCACGTGTACGAAGTACTTGAGGGCATCACTCCGTCCACTGCGTAAGGATAATCGTCATAGTCATTAGCAAAGGCTGTTAGAAGGCCAAGGACACGCAGCGGGCGGCGCCATCCAGCTTAGCTCAATTACTCACCGCGCACTCAACATTCCAGGTGGCAATTGGTCGTGTTGGCTATGGAAGATTTACGTGCCTCGGCGTGGAGATGGTATTATTGGCATCGGACATATTACGAAGGAGTTGACACATGGGAAGTATTTCAACACCATTGTATGGTTGCCTGATTGGGCTGAAACTTGGAATCTTTGTAGCCTGAACTGATTGAATGGCTGGTCGGCGGGGAGTTGGCCCCCCCCAACTTGGCCAAATTTCGACGGCCGAAGAAGGCAACCACACAGAGTTTACAATGTTCGAACCACTCGCCTATCCCCTGACGGGGCCGAAGCACAAAACACTCCCCAAATCTGACGTAGATCAGTGTGAATTCACTCCACTTAGTGAAATGAGTTGCAAACTAGTTGAAGTTATTCTTGATAAAGATTCCCGAAGTTAGTGGTTGTAGGAAAGATGCCGACACTACTCGAGGCCTTGACAAGGCGAAATATCGCAATCAACTCCGTCCCCGTTGTTTCGGGAGCTAACACAACTGTTGAAACTAATATGGAACCAGACGGATGGTCGCAGTAGGTTGATTTCAATTATAATACTCTGACTCGAATTTTCCAGAAGTAACTTGCGTCGGACTATGAAGGCTCGTCGGAACAACGAGCTCTGGAGCTAGACTCGATGGTCAATAACGAAGAAACTCAAGCCCGATTGTCAAGTATGTACTGGATGGCCAAAAAGGACGACCCCATCTCGGACGGGGAAGTCGGTGCGGATTTAAGGTCAGACCTGACTGGTCGGTGATCTCGGCTTCATGTACCGATGAATACGGACGGTACCGTAACATCCTTCCGGGAGACACTAAACTTGATGCGAAATGGGCGACTACGATGTCGGAAATGATCGAAACTTGTAAGCAGTGGCAAAAAATCGTAGCCCAAGTGCAGACCTACATAGCGACCCATGGAACCAGGTATGGCCTTATTATCACCGATTATAATCTAGTTGCTCTGAGGCTCACCCACGAGTCTGTCTGTGTTGGTTTAGCCTAGGAACGTCCGCGTCGAGACGTAGCTGCACTTGCCAGCCACCAAAGGCATTATCACAACGAGAGGGAAGATTGAGGTCATAGAATGTCTTGATTTCTAGCTATTGGAAGGGAAAACGTAGGTCTTTAATAGTCGGGATAGTTGATATCCTTCGTTAGGGTCATTAGCTTGGTTAGCCTCCGGCGTACGGTCCGGTAGTCAAGTTCGGTCCGGAGCTAATTTCGGTCCGGCGGCCAAGCCGTCGGCACCGTAGGGCACGGCTGTATGTGACAGGCATAGTTCAGGTGTTATTATAGCGTCGGGTGACTGTTCAAGTTCACTGCATAGCGACGGTGATCCCTTGAACTGGAGCTACTATGACCCCGAATACGCCATCATTGCCTGGGACGTATATGGGCGTGGGCGCCTCACCATCAAGCTCGCTCTGTGGTGCTTGTCCATGATGGCTGCAAATGGCGACACATGGATCGATTACTCCTACCCCTCGCTGGATAGCTGGGGCCGCGCGGACAGGGGATATGTCCACGGCACTTCTGGTGCCACCGAAACGAGCTTGTCTACAGGTGGCTTTTACCAAGAGCCTGATCCGGACATGGCCCGGAGAGAAGAGGCGACTTATGAACCTGCGGGGCGAACCGAGCGACGAAAACATACAGTTTCAGGGTTTCGACGGCACGCCCTAATTTAGCCAAGTTGGTAGCTCATTCGGTGATACCTCTCCTCAAGTGTACCAGGAAGTAGCGGTAGAGGTAGAAAGAAGGAGAAGGAAAAGGAGAGGGAGGGGGAAGAGGAAGAAGAAGAAGAAGTAGAAAGGAAAACTACTGCGGGATCATCTCGACACTCACCTCCGGAGTCGGATGATGACGATCAAACGGAGGTTGGGCCTTCTCATCGACGTCACAAGCGCAAACACGTCACGATCCACTGCCAAAGAAAAGGTCGAGGGCTGTACTTTGTGAACGCCAAAGGATCTAAGACGGATACAACTAGGAAAGAGTGGAAGAAAGTCGAAGGTGGATATGAGTTTAAAGGCCGAAAGAATATCTACTTTACTGAAGAGTTTCCGCGCTAGCTAGGCTAGGAGGCCGCCGCCAGTACTTTTGTACTGTACCTAAACGCCTTTTTTAAGTTGGGTTTCATTGTACTATTTGTTTCCTTATTTCTGTTATTCATTGCCTTATCCTCTCCCTTCAGAGGCAGTTCTCTGCAGGTTCACACTCTTTTGAGCTTCTAGATAACTACGACTTGTTGGTTGTGCTCGATATGGTTGCATGCCGATGCGTTGTGAGCTTTCAGATCTCTAGCACCAACCCACGGAACAGAGCTCCTACTAGGGAAAGGTGAGCCATCGAAAAACATGACAGGAAATTCGCGCATCGACATGCGAGGCCCATCATCTTCATACCAGTCCTTCCATGAATAGGTTTTCTTACGAGAGCTCTTCGCTCGCCTGTCCGACGTGTGTTTGCCACCCTGCCAAAACTACTCCCGAGCAACACTATTGTTCAACTCGGCCAAGCTCTCATTCTACCCCAAAACCTCAATTTCCGAGCCGGCTGAGAACGGTGTGGTAGTCACTAGGCTTTTTGCCATACTTCGTTCTATGCTTGTTGCTACGAATGTGAGCTGCCGCACCTACGAACAGGTTATTCTCGAAGCCGAGATCGGTCTCCTCACGCTGAAAAATGTACCAGTTGTCCGGATCCCGGGGCCATTGGACTATGACATGTTTTTACAGGGCGTTTTCATCTTGAAAGTCTTCTTCAAAGGGTATTGACTTCTTGGGGACATCTTGAGCTTCGGCTCTTCGCGAATTACTGACGCTTTCTAGTTCGACGTATCGTCCCGATCCCTTTTCCTTTTGAATATTTTCTAGCACCATCAGCAATAGAACAAGGAATTCAATTGGGCCAAATATCACTACTGTGGCTGACTGCAGTTTGTACAAAGGGCTTGTGCGCGCTTGCTCCCTCCTCGATTGCCTCAGGTTGTCTACCTGAACTTTCGGTTGGCAAATGCCGATTGATGTGCCGTGAGTCGCTTGATTCAACTCGACAATACTCGTTCGGACAAAGTCTCTCGAGAGTCCCCGAATACTCCAAAGCCTCGCACCGTGGCTTGCATCGCGGGGATGGCCGTGAAGGCATGCGGGTCTGGCTGGATCTTCGGAAGAATTTTGAAAAGCCGTGGCGGGGATTAGATCTTCGCTTTGGGAGCGACGAAGGGAATGCGGATGCAAAGGACTTGGCTTTGGGCCTAAAGCGAAGCGCAGAGTACTGGCTTGTTTGTATAACTACTCGCCATGCCTTCTAGCACTTCATTGCACTGAGCTTCCCTTGGTGTCGTCTGACTTTATTGCGCCTCAACGTACGTCGCACCCTGGGAGGTGATCTTATTGCACGTACCTTGCGCGCACCTGCACCATGGCTTCTTTGGTGCACTAGCGAATTTAAGGCATAAGGCCCGGCCAGCTAAACAGTGAACGCTCTCGATTATCGGAAGAGCGGCCGTCTCGTGCTGCAATACGTGCGCTGCGGTGAAGTCCTCGAGAAGCGTCCTGTGAGGAATCCATCGGCCGGTGCATAGGCCTAGCAGCCAACTTCATATTCATGATTCATCCCGACGCCAGGTTCTTGTAGCTTCTGCCAAGACATCTCCGGTCCTGCTGCTGCTGCTGGCAGAATCGGCAGACGGTGGCATGCGGGACTTTGCCGCCTTAGAAGACCTCTTTCTGCTTTCCTCTAGAAGGCTATCTAGAGAGTCCCGAATCTCTTTCAGCCGTGTATCTTCTCCCAGTCAATGATATTCCGGACGTATTTGCGGAACTCTATAAAGTGACTTTGATCCTGTAGCGCAAAGCTCCCAATTCTAGACATATAATATTGAAGCTCGCCATGCCTCCACGAGATGTAGAGTGTTGCCCCAGTGCAATTCAAAGCAATGCTGAAGACAGCGCTATTGATAGTGCTGTTCTTGTAGAACTTGAGCTGCCGGTTAAGGCGTTCTGCGGTATTGACAGATGACGCCGAACCTCCAAGGCACTGGTTTGTCGCCACCCACATACTGCCCGCGGCCCCCGCGCCGTCCCCCTTGAATTCAATGACGAAGAAAGGGCAGATTAGGCGGTAGGTATTGAGCACCATCTCGTTGCCCATGGAAGTGAGTTGAGTTTGTTGGCTGTCGCTAAACGCCTTGCGGTTGTACCCATAGAGCCGATCAGGGACCGGGTTGCTAACCTTGATCCTAGACCCTACATCCGGCACAACATGTCCAGCCATAGGCAGCCTACCTGCGCGCTTCAAATCATTCAATGGCCCGGGACTAGGGAAGATGTTTATCCTCGAATGGAAATACTTTTCGACTTTAGGCTCGCTAGCTCCGTCCTCGAGGTTTTGCAACTCCACATCTTGCTTGACTTCGTCTAGTGAGGGACCAGGAGAGTCGCGGCCCCGGCCCATATGGTCAACTAGGTTGGCACTTTGCTCGGGATACGACCACGGAGACCGCAGGTAGATATTGCTGGTAGCCAAGACAGCTCATCCGCAGGATGAAAATGGCTATCTGACCAGCAGCGTGAATCTCAGTCAGACCCAACCGATTCGAGCCACTCATGAACAAACCTGTGCTCCGAATCGGCGCGAGGACCCGTCTAGAAGGGATTGACGAATTTCCGGAGAAAAGAGGCGTATGGAGGGTTCGGTTTCGGATGCTGGAGGACCGGGGTCTGTCCAAGCTATGCCATTAGCAGTTGATCCCATAGAAGTATGTGCTGTCGTACCTTGTCTGCGGGTTGAGCTTCTTCGCCCTCAATTTCAGGTTGCTGCGCGTTCGTCAATCGGGCCTTCTTCGCAGGCGACTGATCGATCTCGTCGAGTCGCCTCTTTGTTGACCTCGCTGGCGCATCCTGAGGGAGGGTTGCTACTACTGGAAATGGTATGGCAACAGCGTTGAGCAGCTGTTCTTGCAAGTACTTGGATAGTCTCACACGAGAGCGCCTGGGCTGAGCTTTGGAGACCCTGTTGTTCACGATGGAAATGCTCAGAGCCCGCCAAGGATGGAGAGTGTCAAACGGGTCATAGCTATCTAAGCTGCCTGCTTAGTAGCAAGGCTGCCTGCTTGGTGCCAAAGCTGCCTGCTTAGTGGCTAGGCTGCCTGCCTAGCCAGAAGGCTGCCTGCCCGACAACAACCTTACAGACCTTCATTTTTTCCTCTATAAAAGACAGACCTTTTTCCAACAGATAGATAGAAAATCAAGAGCTTCTATGATCCAATTCCTCCCCTCATTGAATGTGACAGAGAGAAGATTTGTATCAGCGCCCAGGCTAACCGACCAAAAAGGCCTAAGAGAGAGGTGCGGAGTTGATAGTCGCGTGCACAGCTGCACAAGTGATACAGCTCTCGTGCTCTAAGCAGTAGAGATGGCTCAACACCGTCCGGACCCTTGCCGACAAATTGTACCCCGTACGGTGCCGCCCACCTCCGAGACAACAGGGAAAGCACTTCGGCAAGCTTTGACGGGAGGGCCGGCCGCATGTGGCCCAAAAGGCAAGCAAGAGCTCGGACAAGCCTTGAGACGAATTTGGGAACTCCATCGTCCAGCGGGTAAGGCCATGCAAATCCGGAGGGGAACGCCCGCTTTCCACCTCTTTAATTGAACAGATTCCCGGGGACGGATTAGAAGATTATAAGAGTATCAAGCACAGTTAAACTGTTGTGCTTGTCGGCAAAAGTGGAGAACTCCAACAAGCGGAGCAAGTAGAACATCATATAAGCCTTCTCAACATAAACGACTTGATTCAAGTCCACAAGATGCCAGAGGAGTATCAGATTTAGGCCAAAGTCAGACTTTGATAGCGACATGCCAAACTAGCACCGCGTAAAGCCGTAAAAACCATACCTTAGCATGCTCGAAGTGATTGTCCACACTCTGTTAGCCCTTCTAACTTACTCTCCCCCGGCCCCGGGGCCGGAGACAGGTATCGCTTTGAACGTCGTTATCCGAGCTTGAGCGATGGATACCTTGATGCTTTAAGCACTAACGAAGCAGAACAATTCTCTAGCATTGTTACCTAGACATACCAAACCTTGAGATCCATGGCATTTGCCTTATAACGAAATGTATAGCTATTTCTAGTCTTTCGCACAGCTATTTGTCCCTGCATTCCTCCATCGCGACATATAATATTACGGTTCTAAATACTTAAAGATTTTCTTTTGTTACGGGCTAGGGCCGTGAGGGCCGGCTACGCCGGGCTGAGGAGACCGGACTGTGCGGGACGAAGTGGACACGTCGCCGGAAGACAACTGGAGCAGATCTTCTAAATATAACTGCGGCTCCGAACTAACATGTTTTGCCAAGTAGGTTTTCAAATCGTCTTTATTCCAGTTGATTAGAACACCGCGGATGCGGCATGTCAAGTAGTCTTTTGCCGCTTCAGTAGAAGACTTTGGGTGTGGAGGCTTGCTTCTCCAGGACAACCAGCCATAGGTCGCTGCAATAGTGAATATGGCGATAACGACCGAAAATTTAATGCTTGAGGCGCCAATATGTGTTTTGCTTGCTTCACATGCCCAACCAATAACACAGTAGGGTGTACCGAGACCGTTAACGGTACAAGAGTCTCACAACTTGGCAGTTTCGATGGCACGAATAATCTCGAGTCACCATGGCAAAGACGCGGAAGAAGAAGAAGTCCAGCCACAGACCAAAAACAACTCGCCAACCAGCCTTCGCAGCAGATCCACGAAGAGCTTCGCCATAAGATCTACTCGAATGTCTTCTTTTCTATCAGACTTGCTTACGGACAAAGTGCAGTCGACCGAATTGATCGCATCAGGCCGGCTCCAAACGCTCTCGCCATTCTTCAAACTTGTCGCCGGGCAAAAAGTGAGATTGGAGAGACTTGAATCGTCTAGCCTCCACGCTCACACTTCTCCCTAGCCGTCGCCTCGATACACTCACAGTTCTTGGCTCCCTTCCCAGCGAAGTTAGCTACGATACTTTAAATGGTCTAATAAGCGACAGCTGCTGTGAGTGGAAGGAACTTTGTTACATTAGCTATATCTCAGAAGCGCTGGGTTTTCAAGACTTGAGTTGCTTCATTCCGACGACTCCAACGATTCCGACGATGAAGCTGAGACGTATAGATACTAGCGAAAGCCTCAACCAGCACGCTAACAAAGCGCCTTGGAAGACAGGGACGGCGCTCTTTCGAGGGCTTCAGTCGCCATTTACCGTTCGACCGTGCCGGGCTGTCCCGGTTCAGTCATGAATGCAAACACACGCAAGCGATTTGAACAGAAAACACCCCAACACACACAACATGAGAAGACTCTGCCATAACAGAGGATGTGGGACTAGTGGCGGATGACGAAAGAGGCAAAGAGATTATGTTTATCATCAAGAGGGGGGACTGGAGTCGATTACCAACAAAAGAATGACTCGCGATTCATTGAAAGCGATATTCGCCGAGAGTTGCCGAGAAAGACTTGGACAGAAATTTGATACGAGTGCACCAACAGCATCTTTGCAGACGATAATGATTCGCTGTTTGAGTTATGGCGATGACGTTTAGAGAACTGCAAAGACTGACGCATTCAAGGATGTCACGAGTATGTGCGGCCTCCATTTCACTTCATGACCCAGCGATGAACATGGTCGCATCATTTAAATCTATCGTCGACGGTATAGGGACATCCTGCGGTTCTAGGACTTTAATAGGTCTCGTCACATCGGCTCTCTTGGGATATTGGCGGTCTAGAGATGGAGGCACAGTCTCGAGACAGAGGCAGTCGTGGGCTGAGGCAGTTTTAAGGCGTTAATTAGTGAACTAGCAGGGGGCCAAGGGGTTCTTTGACCGTGATGCACTTACTGGGAGCGGCTGTTTTGTGGAAGCCTCCCGTGTGTACAGCCTCTTACGGGTCGTTTATTTTGATGTCATTGTTATCAGTGTCTGATCTGGGGGTTATTCATGGCTGGCGAGCAGAATTGAGGGCAAAGTGCTCCGTACTCTGTAATCTGTAGGAAAGATGCCGCAATTCCGTGCCTAAGAAAATCCGTACATTTAGCTTTAGATTGATCAATCTTGACACTTTTTCCCACATTGGATACGAATCAACTTGTATTTGTATTCCAGATGGACTAAGAAAGGCGCGTCTCCCCCGGCTAAGAAGTCACTTGACAACTGTGAATAAAGCCAAATCGCAACACCTGGGCGGCTAAAAGGAACCGCGAGACATAAACCCGACTCAAGCGAGAACTTGGAAAGGGACCCTGACACCAGCATAACCAAGAGGCTGCAGTCATTCAAGCGCTCTGGTAATTTCGCCTAAACCTTTCATGGCAACTCCGTTGCCCAGAATATCTGTCCTGACTCAGAGTCCTTCCAGTAGAAAATTTCAAACCCATCTCCTATTTGCCTCGTCCAGTCTTTTGGCTCCGTCTTGACTTCAAAACCTTTGAGGTTCCTGAAATACACCTTCCCCTCGCACCCGTATGTCTTCACCCAATGGATGTGACTTGGGCTTAATTGCACTGATCCTGCAGCCGAGGTGGACTCCACGGTTCGTCGAGTCGTGCTTGGTCGGGTCCGACTCTTCGACGCAGGACTCCCGCTAGATTCGGAACGCGGGGCCGAGGTGGACTCCACGGTTCGTCGAGCTGTGCTTAGCCGGGTCCGACTCTTCGACGCGGGACTCCCGCTAGATTCGGAACGCGGACTAAGAGATTGTCTTGAACGTTTGGAATGACTTGGGTTAGCGCTGAAGCCTGATGGAAAGCTTGAGACAAAACTCATTGAAGGATTGTCATTCGAGGCTGCGGGTTCTTGGCTTGCTTCTTGAGAGTTGTCTTCTGTATAGAGATGGTGGGAAACAGCAGGAACAGCGGGAGCTTCGCCAGCATCTTCCAAGTCGTAGCAGCTGGCTTCAGCAATGTGTTGCTGAAGTTTACCATTAGCAGCTTGCAAAGCAATGTGGTGCGCAGGGTCCACAAGTTCATGAGAAGTCAAGATCTCGTCTTCATGCGGCTTGGTTGCGGTGGCTTGAGCAGTGGTTATCCTTGCCTGAGATGCTCTGGCGTTCGCTTCCTGAATGAATCTATCACGATACTGTTTCGCCAAGTCCCTGGCGTTCCTGAATGCAGTAACTCCTGAAATAAATGTTTCCCGATCGCTAGTCATGGCGTAACCCTTTACCTGACTCATGTGGTACTCGGGCCGCCCCTCTGGAGTCGTCCGTGTAACATGGTGGGCGTAGAGCTGTAGTGTTCCACCGTGATAGATGGTGCTGAAAGTATAGGGCTTACCATCGTACGAAGGCTCTTCTTTATTATAATTTTGCAAGCTATGCATGGCCCGAGATCCAATGGCACCGTCGTAGCGAGCTTGCCGCATCGCCACAGCCAGACTTCCATCTGGGCCTTTGACCTCCATAAAGAAGTTCGGCGCTATCGGCCTGTCGTCTGCCGTCGGGATGATGTGGCTAGCGAGCTCGTCGCGAATTGATAGGTCAAGCTCTTCGGGGTAGGAGCCGTAATAAATATTTGGATTAGCTGGGGCTAGCGTGCCGTCCGTAAGTGGCTCGAGATTCCCGAATACCTTGTTTATGGCGTATGCGAGATCCGTTCGTCTAGTGTCGATTATTGTCGCGAATACATGCGCCTCTACATCGTATTTGTCCTTACACCGAGCATAACTATTCTGGAAGTTCTCAAATGTACCGTCAGAGATCTTGGAAGGCGAGAGCGACCGCCTCGGAACTGCTAGTGCTGCTCTTATATTTTCCAAGTCCGGCTTTCGTGATCTCCAAGTCGGGTGAACTTCATGGTCGATCAAATGTTGTTCAAAACCAGGGTTGTAGGGGGTCATTAACTTCTTGGTCGCTTGGCTTTGCGAAGAGGAGCTCATAGCGCCGGCGTGTTGGTGGCTGCTCGTCGCGGGAGGATACCCTCTAAGATGACGCAAATCTGGACCACCGCGTCTCGCAAATCGAGCAAGATCTCTCGTGGCAGCGGGCGTGCGGTCTTGGGCAAGCTCTGTCGGAGGCAAAGGACAGGAAGGTCGAGTCCAGGTGCGCCTTTCAAGTTCTTCTAAAGCGCTGTATTCGAGAGGAACCTTGGATAATCTATCCCAAAACTCAGGCGGATATTGCCAAGTAGGTTCCTCTGCTGGATCGTTGTCCTGATTTGAACACTCGTCGGACCGTTGTCTCTTTCGACCGTTTGTAGGTCTCTTAATATTAGGCTTGTTGGGGTTGGTGTGTAGATGTATTAAGGACTGGGGCCTTGGCTCTTGTTGAGTTATCTGCAGGGGCATCGCGTCTTCGGTAAGAGGAAATTCCATACGCAATATGTTAGAGTACCTTATCACTCTCTAGTCAAGGGATATTTATACTTGCAATAGCGCCTAGGCGCCTTTATTGTGAAGTATGAGAGTGTTCGCCCTTTCTAACCAGAGCGTGTTGGTGCTTGTATGAAAGAATAAAATTGCAGATCGTAAGGTTGTTCTCCATTGTAAAAAGACCAGAAAATCGATAATCAAGAACAGAGATGCTTGATTTCTCCATCTATCCGGCAGAACATCTGCCTCTTTATCTACCTGGATAACTGATGAGATATCTCGGACATCTACTTCCGCTGTAGCTTACGGTAGCGTGCAGCGGGGCAATTGTGAGCACCACCCCACTATTGAAGGCTCCGATAGCTTCGTATCCAGGAGGGGTTTCTTTATTCGCAGCCCTTATAGAGCTTCTTATTGCGTTGAATAATGAACTTTCCTATTGCCTGCTTATGGTCTTCATTACGATGATTATTACGAGTCCGGATGATATTGATTTCTTGTTCTGTGACTCTCTGTTGAGATGTCCCGGATATACTACTTCCAGGAACATCGTTTGGAATTATGTTGCATGTGTGTTCAGGCCTTCATAGTTGTAACTTTAGGTATCTATGTCCTCATATATCTTAAGCTCACCTAAGTTATTGTTCCCTCTTACCATAACCAGGTCCTTGATTAGTAGGCAGATATGAAAAGTGTGCCTTTGTGCAGTGAATGAGCGCATGGGTCCCTGTGAGGAGTGCAAGGGTAGTTCTTTGATCATCTGACCTAGGTTGCTTTTGTCCACTATTCTCAATCCGTGATCTTTCTGGAACTATCAATTGCACTGCTTACGTCCAATAGGGAAACTACAAGAATCAACAACGAGATGAGTTGGATGTCCACCCGCTTGCTCCAGGAACAAAAACCCTTTCTCATCACGACCACCCCTTCCAAAAACACATCCTTTCCTTGACGGCACTCTATTTTTAGAAGTCCTGTGACCCTGCCAGACCATACGGCGCTCTAATACCTGTTCTTGGGATTGTGTCGATCCGTCTCATATCTTTGGTAGATTATGCAGGCGCTCATCCCTCTGAGAAAGAATCTCGTCGGATCTCACAAGACAATATTTCTTGAACATGGACCACAGTTCCATGTCTCCAAAATCCCTGATTAGAGGCATCGGATAGTATGGTTTGTTTTTCAAAATGTGCTATGACGAGTATTGCGATCCAGTCGCGTCTGGGCTAGTGCTTTTCGTGGAGTGAGAAGATGTTCAGCAACACGCACAGATACGGTCAATAAGCTGTGGCCTGAAATGAAGAGAAGAGAAGGCCACCAGACGCAAGAGCCGTATGGTAATAAGGGCCGGGAATACCTCGTGCGACCGTATCACGCTGCCATTTTGATGGCTAATGGGGCAGCGGGACTAGGGCCGCACCGTCGGCAGACTCGCGAAGATTGCGGGGGCGCAGAGCAGATCGTGACGGGCGAAGCATCATGCGCATTCCGGACACTCGAAGGTTTCTCCTTGGTGTGAGAGAGAGCTCGTGTCGCTGGTGGGTGCCGCAAATGTGCGTACGAGAAGTCGGTGGGCGCTTTGGAATTTGATCGTGATTGTGGAGGCATGAGGACATTGCGTGGCCCTGATGTCAGAGGTGTTAGTCTTCGCAATTGTCGGAGACAATGCACAGAGGAGATCGGCGAGGATGCCCAAGAGTGAGGAACTAATAGTTTACATTGTCAATATGGAGAATTTGAAACGCTAGATATCCAATGTGCCTGCTGCAGTTTTCTCCTGAGCTTCGCGGAGAATCTGCTTCTTCCAGGAATACAACCGGTCTTCTTCCGTCTCCCATCTCCAGGTACGCTTTCTCCAACCTGACTACGCTGACCACGCCAAGATTAACATAGCTGGTATATTGCGTAAGTGGATGCGGTATGCACCCCCGATGCCAGCATGGAGGTGCTGCCGTAACTGACAGCGGATATTGCGCTGAGGCCGAGCTTGGGGAATGGATAGACGTGATTGAGATAGTCGACCGAGCGATGGCGATGGACTTTCTCGACCACCTCTGCGAGAAGTGGCAGATCACGTCGGAGGGAAGCTCGTGGGAATATTAGCGCCAGTTCAAGCAGCTCAATGCCAGCGCCACAGGCCGCTACTTTGACAGGAACGATAGCAAGGAAGTCGAGAAGGTACGTGCTCAGTTGGGCTTCACATCAATCGCCACCGCCGCCCTTGATCGCTTACTGAATAGGCGGCTTCTCAGTGGCACGACAGCGTTCTCGTCTCTAAATGGTCCCTTCGGCCGCCCAACCCAAGCGGAAAGCCGGTTCTTGGCTCTGACGACCTCTTGGTTCTCCTCACATTCAACATTGCCTACAACGCCGGCCTCTTCTCTCTCGAGCGACATCGTCTCAATCTGGCAGGCATATACCTGGCTATGGCGTACACGGGAGCCTGGTCGGCCGAGGTCGTAGACGGCAAAAAGAACAAGCCCAAAGATGGATCGTACGAGGAACTCTTCGAGTCGAAACGTGCAATCGCTGCCGATGACAAGTACAATGACTCCCCGGACGAAGACTCGCGCCTGTTGGAGAAGATACTTACGCAAGAAACCGAACGACGCGGACGCCCGAAGGCGCTCTGCTACGAAGACATTATGCTGATGGTTGTGCGTCATCCTGAAACGAACGAGAATGTGCTGGTGATGGCGATCAGGTTCATTCACTATAAAGGATCCGACAATAAACCAAAGCCGTATGTAGTAACTGAGCCTCCTCTCTTGCGTCCGAGTTGACACTGACAAACGAGCCAGTACCATCTTCTTCTTCACCCCCACGAGACGACTTATTTTCTGTCTCGTCACCGTGACTGCCCAGCTTGGCAGTGAACGAACAAGAATTTGTCGCCTCGAGATTTACCAGTGCCTTGCGCGTCTTTCAAGTCAAGAACCGAGGCCCCGTTACATGTACACCGCTGAAGTGGAAATAGAAATAGCTCAAACGCCCTGTGTTTCGCCGGTTTGACGGCTCGGTTGTGTCCCATAGTGATCTACTGCCCGATTACAAGCTGAGAGAGATGATATGGAAAGGCAAACTCTGGACGCTGGCTTTGGACAGGCCGTAGGACCCAAAGCCTTCCGCCGCAGGGAAGCAGGCAATGCTGTTTACGCATATCGGTCTCAACCGCAACCCCCGTGCTTGTCGGGACATGGGGCTTGATGAGATATGGAGGAACATGGAACCTGATCCCGAAATCGTCGAGTTGGACGCTCGCAGAGATAACTTAAAGAATGATCAGTGCCGGATCAAGGGTACCACGCACGAGGCAGAGATACGAAAATTGTTGAAAGAAATCCCGAGGCGGCGGGCGCAGCGCGACAGAGACATTAGAGAGGGAATATCGTAAATACTACTTCCACAATCGCCCTACCTGGGACACCGAGGGGCAGTCAGTCTGATGAGAATGAGGAAGGTGAAGAACATTCTTTAAGAAAAATTACAACTCGATCCTTAATGCAAGCTCAGACAAGAAGGGCAACAGGTGGCACGCCCAGAACGCAGCAGCTGCCTTTAACAATTCCGTCCAGTTTCCATTGACACTGACACTTTTCAGATCTTATTCCACTTTCTCAGGAATATTCTCCGAACTTTCTCTGTTCGTGTCTTCAAAGGGAAGGAAACAGAGGAATTCTTCCAGGTAGAGTACCTTTCGATGTATTTGGCACTGCTGAGGATCTTGTCGGGTATTGAGGGGGCCTTGGAGAGAGTTTTGTCTCAGGTCAAGGCTTTCGGTCGGGAGTGATATAGCTTTCGCGCGAGAAAGAGCCGCTTGCCATCGTGATGTACTTTTGGCGAAATATAGACTCGACTTCTGGCCCACTATAGAGGTCCTCGTAAGGGTTCTGAGATGTCGCAAATACCAGGTCGCATGGGTAATTTTCAGATACCATATGTGTTGCGTGATCAAGTGCACCAAGAGCGATTCAGTTTTGTGTTAGGAACATCCGGACCATAGGCATGCCGACGGAAGCTAACCCAGCTAATGACCCTGCCCTAACGAAGGATATCAACTATCTTGACTATAAAAGACTTACCTTTTTCCTTCCAATAGCTAGAAATCAAGACATTCTATGACCTCAATCTTCCTTCTTGTTGTGATAATAATCATCACAATTGAAGACCATATGCAGACAATAGGAAGGTGCGTTATTCAAGGCAATAAGAAGCTTTATTCGGGCTGCGAACAAAGAAACCCCTCCCAGATCCTTCAATAGGGGGTTGGTGCTCACAATAGCCTCACTGTAAGCCACAGCGGAAGAACATGTCCGGGACATCTCAACACCGAGTAATTCAGCCCTGGTTTATTGCCATTACAGGGCAATGCCTCTTGAGGCTAGCCAGCCTTTAGCCTCATGAAATCCCATCAGGGTTGTCAAGCAAAGTATCCCATATTCATCAATGTCATCTTTCTCAGCATCGTTAAGTTCCATCATCAGACGGTCCAGCCTACATGTCTCGTCAGCTGGTGGCCCCTTTGCCCTGACGCCAGAGTTGACTTACGGTTCAACATGTATTAGATAATGCTTGTTGTTTCTCCATGCAAGAGCGAAATCAATGTGGTCTTGGGCGTTCCACAAGTGCGCCGACATGGTCACTGAAGGACTTAGTACCCTGTTCTGGCTGCACCGGCTCTCGCCCTTCAGGTAGTGGTAAGTCACTATGAAGAAATTGATAATGGCTAGTGTTCGTCTTGCTGATTCCTGTAAGACCCAGGAAGTCCAAAAGCCATGCGCGGCACCTGGGGGGTACAGCGGTGTAAGTTCCAGGTCACGGCCTTGGTCATCTGTGCACCAAGATTCATCAAAGTTAATGTACGGGACGAGAGCAAAAGCTGCTTCTTCGAGATGTGGCATGGTGGCTTCGTATGTGAAGCGAGCACGGGGGTCGGTATCGAGCAGGCGAAGCGTTTGATACATGAAGAGAGCCTGCGCATAGGCCAAGGTTTCCAATGGTGTCGTTGTTGGCGGGCTAGATAGGAGATCCTGTACGCGACACTCTATGTTATCGCGGATCACTCTAGCGTTGATGTGGTTCTTGGCTGCATGTAGTGCAGCGGATGATACGGCATCTGTGGCTTTTGTTAGGCATCATATGGATGAAGTATTCGAATCATTGAACCCAATTCCGAAGCTGGGTTGTATAGAAAGGACGCACACTGCATTGACCTAGGCATACCATCGTCGTAGAGATGAGCATGGCACCAAGGCATCTGGTTCTCCGAGACCATTTGGGAGGGAGCCGTCAATATTTTATCCATGGCATATTGGAGCCGAGATGTAAGTGCCCTGGTCACTTGAGGCGTTGTGACGAGCTGAGATTGATTCAACGCATCTTGAGCTGTCGTTAGCAGACGCGGATTAGACCGCAATAGAGGTAGGCTAGAAGGAATTGAACTCTCGATCCCGAGCGGTTCTTGGCATAGATGGCTTGTGAAATCGTCGGCAGGCTCCAAGATTGTATCAAGCATATCAAGACATGATGATGAAGTGAAGGGGGTAGCGCTACCAACCGGTGGCAGGGGTTGGGATTGCGGCTCAGGCTGGTAGATGTTCTCTGGTAGAGGCGTGGGTCCAGGCGTATGAGGATACCGGCACTCGATATTTCGCTGAAAACATCGCTGGCACGTGGGACGCGCCTGATCGCATCTCCGGCGTGACTTTCTGCAGGCTTCACAGGACTTCCGCCGGGCAGGCGGGTCATCGCGCTCGATGGAAGTAAGGGATGCCATGGGTAAGCTGTAGACTAGTAGTAGTAGGGCTGTGTTGTGACGAGTGAAGGTAAATTTGGGAGGCGGAATTGCGCATAATGACAGTGACCTGACCCACATTACGGCGGAACTCCGCCGGACCCACATACGCTGAGCGGAGATGCCTTACTGTGGGTAGTGCCAGACCAGTCAGCAGTAGCGTAGCGTAATGTAGCAGTAGCAGTATGTTCAGTTCGAGCTTCGCTGCAATAACATATAAAAGAGCATCTTCCCATGCCTCAAGAGAATGTTATCATCAATACCAAAACAGCTTAAAGCAACCAAAAATCATCAAAATGTCCAATTCCCCCGTACCAACCGCCTATGTTGTCGCCGCCACCGGCACGCAAGGATCGGCAGTATGCCGCCAACTCCGCCAATTAGACTGGGCCGTCCGCGCGACAGTGCGAAATCTCGATTCACCACAGGCTCAGACTCTGGCCGAATTGGGTGTTGTCATAAACCCCGGCGACTGGGACGATGAGAATGCCCTCGCTACTGGCCTTACGGGCTGCAACAAGTTGTTTTTGGCCCTCGCCCCCAACTATACCGACCTAGACGACGAACGTGTCTGGGCCCAAAGGATCCTTACCCTAGCCAAGGCGAAAGGTGTCTCCGACGTCGTCTACTCAAGTTCCATCAGTGCCGACGCCCCTGAAAAACGCACCCTTCTCCCACCCAAACATCTACTCCCCAAGAGCCTCTTTGCCAAGAACATAATCGAGGGTCTGGTGCAGCGTGCTGGTTTCACCCACTGGACCATTATCCGCCCTGGCTTCATCATGACCAATCTGCTCGAGCCTAAGGCCCGCTTCTATCGCGAGCTATTCGAACAGAACACTTGGTTGACGGCTTTGACGCCCGATACCAAACTCAACTTGATCGGCCCGGAAGACATTGCACGATTCGCCGTCGCGGCCCTGCGTGACCCTGCGCGTTTCCACGGTCATGGTATCGACCTTGTTGGCGAGAGATTGACGCCTGTCCAGATGATGAATGCTCTGTCTGCCGCTGTTGGACGTGAGATCAAGGCTTCGTTTTATACTGAAGACGAGATAGCACAGGATATACACAAGAATCCATTCATTGGGGCGTCACTGTTCTTGCGAGATGGGGAACAATGTGTTGATGCTGAGAAAGTCAAGACATGGGGGATTCCAATGGGCACTTTCAAGGAGTTTTTGGCTCGTGAGAATACGGCTGTGCAGAAGACATATAATTGAGAAGATACTAGACAATGAAGATACGGTTTGTGACTCAAGTTTATTCTTTCTTTAAATCGTCCCGCTGAATCTTAAATACCTAACGATGTTATTTCTAAGCAAATCCGTATGACATCTAGCTACAGTGTTCATTTTATATTTGCTGCCTTGTCCAGATTAAAGCAGGAGGGGTTTTTTTTAGAATATCTCGTTACTAAAGTCTCTATAAGGAATGTCAGTGTGACCTTTAGCTTCTTTATCTAAGTAGTAAACTACTTATTATATTTGTTACGGATCGTTGCGGTATCGTTCGTATCTGTTAGGCCCTGGGACCGTCGAAGTCGACGGTCTCTTCGTAGGAACCGTAACGCTGTCGATCTCGTGTGAATGCCGTGGATGTCTATGGGGCTCGACAACAGCTGTAAATCCAACGGCTAGGCAGTTGGATATATCGCTTGAATGGTTGAACTCTGCTAGACTCACGTCTTAAGAATCACTGGCTCTGGCAGGTCTTAAGATATGAATATGTAAGTAGATTGTTGGTTCTGACTTTCTACCTGATGAATGTGACTTATTATAGAGGGATTCTGATCACGTGATTCCCGCACGTAGCAGACAAGCATATAGCAAGCCTATTAATAAGTCTTCTTAAGCATAGAAGATATAAGTAATAAGATTAATAGATAGGCTGTAGATGAGACTGCAGATAAGGCTGAAGGGTTATCGCTAAATATCACACTTGGCATGCCATTAGTCTTGCAGCTGCAAGAGCCACAGCCTGCTGCTAATTAGAACTTAACTATTGACCGACCATATAGAAGCTTTTGGCGATCAAATAGATCAATTAACGCAATTGGTAGATGAGGTAAAAGAGGCAGAAAGGCGGAAAGATAATGATTTCAGTAATATAGATGTTAAATAGCTTTTAATAAAGTATTTCTATAGAAAACGCCAAGTCACGGAATTGCAATACAAGTATGCGCACAGGTCAGAGTGTATGTCGACGGTGGTGGTGTCATGGTTGTCCGCAAAAAATGGATGTGCGACATCGGCGTCTGTGGATTCTTTAACCACAGCCAGCAACATACCTGTATGCTATCTAAGGGGAGCTGTATGCTTGATAAGCAGTCCCATAATGAACTATCAAGGTTACGAAGAACGACTCCGATTCACCCGTGCTACGCTGCGAAATTAGTATGGACTGGACACGACTACTATCGACACCATCGAATACGACCTAGAGTATCCATTCCCCTGCAACAACTTTGTCTATGGTAGGAATTCTCTTCAACGCCACTGGCCTGAAAACTCAAAAAATTGTTCGACCACAGCCAGGCACGGTTGCCATACCCCAGCAGGCTGAGTATGTCATCATGCGTCTCAGCAACGTCTCTGCTGGGCTCAACCATCACAACAGGGTTGAAAATGAAGTGGCAGCGATGCACCTTGCTCGAGTGGTCCTCCAACCAATGCAGCTTGTTCCGGCCGCCTACGGCTGGGCATCTGCCTCTAAAGGTCAAGGATGGATTCTTGTGGAGTACATGAGTGGCGCTCTCCTGGATGCTATCCTTCCCACATTGGTGTCCGATGACGACAAGGAGAGAGCCATTGGTCAAGTCGCTGCAATTGTCCGAGGGCTTCAGACGTTCGAACTCCCAAGCACAATTCAAGGATTTGGCGGCCTCAATTTCGACGATGAAGGCAACATAGTCGTCGCTCAACTGACTTTATCCCCTGGGGGGGCCCTACACGACTTGCTCAGAAATGCTTACATCTCTCCTTGATGAGCAGTTGGCTATATCTGACTCTAGCACCATTATTCAAGCTTGGCGTTCAAACAGACTACGTTTCGTTATTGAGCACTTCATTCGCAAAGATATTCATACCTCATTTGCCCCAATTGATACCAGCCGCCGGACCCTTGTCCATGGTGACGTAAGTATGTAGCTAACTAGTTAATCCATCTTCGTTGCAAGAGCGTTACTTCCTTGCGAACTGCCCTCTTGAAGGGCTTCCCCGACCCTCTACCGCCGGCCTCGCCTGTAGTCGACTGGGAGGTCGCGAGAATATGGGACGAACAACTTGCCGAAGTTCGCGCAAGCAGACCAAGAACTATTCCCGGGATAGGTGTATTCTCCACTGTTTACGCGCTGTTGAACCTGCTTTGCCCCAACACTCTTTGCAATCAAGTCATAGTCAGACAAAGAACTGAAGAAAACATGGAGAAAAAGAAATACGCTATTGGCGAACGTCTTGAAAAATTGCTCGAGCGGTCCGTCTCCGATATCTTGTAATTAACTGCTTCTTCGTTTCTTGTCTTCGGTTCGACTATGCTTACGTGAGGAGCTGTGGGATTTGCGATGGAGTTCGAAGTCGAAAGGTTCAGTAAGCGAGGGTAATTCATCAGTTTTATTACGCGAGCCTATATCGAGTGCTTTCGACTACTTCTGCCAGTCACCTGATTTGAAGTAGTCTCAGTGGGTTAGCAAAGGATCTGTAGGACTTCCCGATCTGCAGGACTTATCGCCGCAGCTGACAAATATCTCTCTTGCCTCCATTCACAGTAGCAAATGGCTGGTAAGGGCGCCACGTAGATCGGAAAAAGAGCTCACGGAACAAGACTGCCACTATTGACACCTACTACAATTGCCCTACGTATCTCTGGCTTCTTAGCAGTCATTTCTCGACCTTGGCTCTCCAGCTTCTGGCAACACAAGTCTACCAGTTCCAAGCGTGGTCGAAAGACCATTGTTGTATAGCCTCGAAATTTCGGCACATATGCACTATATCTAACTGGGCTATTGGCTTCATACCCTCACCTCTGGGATCTGTATACACAATGCAGTCAATGCCACTATCGCACTGTCCTTTGGTTAACCTTCATTCATCCGTGAGTAAGATGGCACTGACTATTATCTTTTGTCGTATAATATCCATGCTGTGGTCTGAAAGAAGGTTAAATGAGTTGTTGAGTTGATAAGACGGGTATGTCATACTCACTTACATGATTGAAGATGGTACCTTCAGTATCCCGGAACGCGATAAAATCAGGATAGTGGTCGCGAAATGTGTACTTCCGGATCAGGTCCAAGCAGTGCAGTTGATGGAATACATCAACGTAAGCGAAGTATTTTGTCGTGGAGTTTCTTTGCATTGTGAGTCAGTTGCTTCAAAGACATCATGGCCTCTTCATCGATCAGAACCAGACTACCTGTGAACGTTCCGGCTCTTTCAGCAAGAGGAAATAGCAGTCACAGATCTAGATTGACTCGGGAGAGGATGGGAAAACGAAGTTGTAATGACTCACGACTTATAATTCCCTCCCATACCTGGTCCAGTTCAGGTCTCGGGAGGCCTTTAAAGATCGAATTGGAGCCTGCACCCTCAAAGTTGGCGTGATCGAATCTCTTCGGCGAGTACTCGACCATATCCCACAATGGAGCTAGGCGCAAGTATGGACATTGTCGCGCCTTTTAGCTATACACTTGTGTGAGCTTACAATGGATTCGCTGGAAGCCTTTGCCTGGCGACTCATCACACGCAGGCCGCCGCATCTACAGCGCGAGCATGACGAACGTAAGGATAAGTAAAATGCTATGAACTATCCAATGTAACGGCTCGGGGAGGAAAGTCGAATGTTGATGATCCAAACGTATCGGAGAATGGCCATGTCTCTCATGATCGCCTACATCGGAAACCCGAGAGTAGCGGAAATGCATGTTTCGAGGTTATTTTCTTCACCTTGAAAGAAGATCTGATCAACGATGCCAAAACAGCTGGCTGCCGTAGCTTTTCAACCTTGCTTCGGAACATGGAATGACTGAGCCGCCGCATGCGCATGAAGCGGTCAATACGCGATAATATCTAGCGCGATTAGGCATCTGCATGTTGTAGCCCCAGATGGAACGCAGGAATAGTCATGTCTCAATGCAATGACTGGTCAAAAGAGCAGTAACCATTATGCTTGAGTCCTACTGGAGCTAACAATCCTTCACTCAACTAACAAGTAGGTCATACTGTAGCGAAACTGGGCCAATTCCAGAAATGCCGCAAATAATCCCTTACGGCAAGAACACGTAGGAGCCCCAGCCAAGAGGGTCATCCTCTACATGCACGCTAAAGTCAACTTCAGCCGGGATCTGGCGCTGTAGAGCCCATCTCTGAATTGCCTTAAAGTCCCGACACCCATGTCAAACCTCGGCCACAGCCTTGGCCCTGCCATTGGAAGTTTGGCGCGCAAATGTCGACACGCTAGTATCAGCGGAGCACTGTGTTTCCCCTTGTTAGAACCGTGGCGTATTCGGACTTTGGCGGACTCACCATGATACTCTCTCTAATATAATTAACGCAGTAGTCAAGATGCTCAGTACCCAATAGATCATGCTTATTGATCATGTTGACCTCACCATACAAACCACGCCGCACGAGATTCTAGTTTTCGGTTAACTCAAAGGGCGTGACTCCGAGGCCGGAAAGTCGAGGGTGCAGCGAAGGACAAGCCCTGCAAGACAGTGCAGGAGATGGTAGACGGAAAGCTGCACGATGTAACCCCCGTTTTTGTCAGGGACTGGTAAGGTCTTGTTGGGGAGCAAGCAGGCTTCGTCTATCTTGATTCTCGAGATACCAACTAATGGGCGCATGATGCAATGAGTCGGTAGAAAGACTTGATTGCCAGCAGGAACCCGGGGGGGGTTAGTACTTACAATTGTAAAGGCTCTCCCACAGGTGATTGTTCGTCTCGGACGGAGGTCCCTGGAATGGAGACTGCTGAATGCCAAAGCCACTAGAGAAGACGACGCCGACGCTTCTCAACGGACCCGAGGCCGGCGCTAATGCGTTGTACTTCAGGTTAATTCTAGACTTCTCAGAAGGGACACTCACGGTACGGCGCCTCGCCCAGTCTATTGTTACGACTCGACGCAACAGCAAGGACAACATTCAACAGAACGGACAGAGCTAGGCCGGCAAAGAGAACTATCTTCCAGAAACGAGTTCGTTGTTGGAGAGCTCTCTTGACATCCTTGGAGTCCTCGTCAACCATTGGCGTCAGCTCCTCAAGAGGGTGACTCTCCTGGGTTTGTTCCAGGCTGCTGTACCTAGGGTTAACCATTTCAAGGCAAAGTAAGCGAAATTATCAAATCAAATTCTGCTCGAGCATGCAAGGAGGCCGGTTTGTTGCCACCGGTCTTTTTTCACCGCTTCAATAGACTTGACTGAGACCAAGTTCTACGGTACGAGGGGTAGAAAAGTAACCACCAACATGCTAACCATCTACGGTACCAATTGCAACATACTGTTGGTGATGCACTTCGTCCTTCCGCATATCCCGCGCGTCCCTCTATTTGTACAGAACCGAGCATAACCGCTTATCAATCACACATCTCAAGGTTGGACATTACAGAAGACAACTCATCACACCTTAGCGAGACCAAAACGAAGGTGTATTGAGAAAGATAGGGTGCGTACTCCGTGTTTTTGTTTTTATCGGTTTAAATTAGGGCATACCACCAACATAGGTGGTTTCTTGGCAAAACATTGGTGTGGGTGGTATACCTGATCTCCCATATCTACCGGATAATTATGGATAATGTGAGATTGAGAGATGGCAATATTGCCCAACTGGGCTTTATTGCAGCACCCTTGCGGCCTGCAGTTAAATACCCTTATTGCAGTAATGGCTAAGATATAATAATGACTTGCTTAAATGAGATGGCCTGGACGGGTCCGCTCCTTGAGCACCATCGCTTATTTTTATCTCAAGCTTATTAAGAAACCAGCCAGTCTTTGTCGAAATGCAATTCCCCGCAGCCGGTATCGTTGCTCTCGTGGCCGCAGGCACAGGCATGCCGTTGTCGCGCAAGGTACATACGGTTGATAACTCTAACCCGCGCAGCGACTGGGTTACCAATTACTCGAACAAGGCCGATGACCATGTTACTGTTGACAACTCCAACACCCGCAGCGACTGGGGTCCTAGTTACTCGAACAAGGCCGATGATCGTGTTACTGTTGACAACTCCAACACTCGCAGCGATCACTGGTTGCCTAAAAAAGGCTGGCAGCGATTCTGCCCCTTCGAAAAGTGGTGGCAAGCTTGTTCTGGAGTTTGGGTGCGTCCATATACCTTTCTTCAAATTGCCAGCTAACCTTTAATGTCCTCGTGCTGACCACACCGATGATAGAATCTCACCTGGACCAGCTTACTTGAAGCTGGGCTACTTGCCCATCTACCATGAGCATCTCATTACCTTGACTTTTGGGAAACTCATGTATTGAGATAGCCTCGGCGGTGTTATGAGAGCTGTAACTCGCTTTCCCAATATCTAGGATGAAGCACAAGCAATGCCGCTACGGAAGGGTCATGTGTCTAACAAGAGGGGGGAAGCTTAAGGTCTGATTGAGTTGAGATTGGCTGCAAAACAGTTTCGTTGGCTTCCTCAGTAGGCACAACTTTTGATGCGCAGGCGTAAATGTTTACCGTGACAGCAACCTAGACAACATGCGAATCAAGCCGCTTTGAGTTAAACCACGGGTCATGTCCATCTGGCCAGATACCTATCCATGTTTTTACCGATAGACCGGTGGGTATCGTCGATATCCTCTAGCTTCATGTTTGCCACCCCGCGAGACATGTAGAAATACGGCAGCGACACGTCTTCAAGGAACCAATGCAACGCGGCCGACTCCCCACAGCCGTGAATATCGGCCGTTCTCAGGAGCCCTGCAGCTTGGCTTTCCTCGTCCATCATCACAGCAACCGTCCAGTTCACCCTTCCCTTGCTGGTGCGTTCTAATGGGACGTTCCCGTCGAATCCTTCGAGTAGACAGGTACGAAGCAGACCCTCGTCGCCTTCTTCGAAAGGACCAACAGGCAATGCACCAAAGGTCCTGAATGGATAGAAATATTCATCAGCTGAGCTGGCGACGTGAGAAAAGTCGAAGTCGAGAAGTGCAGTAACACGATTCGAACTTGGATCAAACAGCATATTGAACATGTCTGGAGCACCTGCTCAGTATGTGTATTCGAGTATTGCGGAAGTTGGTCTTGCAACTTACTGAAATCACCATGAATCAATTCTCAACGCGCGATGCAAGAATCGCGTGTCTGCCGCACAATTCCATCCGAGGCAAAGTGTTCTAATCGTTCTCGAAGACGGTTGTGAAGCCAGCCTTTGAGGCGATCTGATGTGTCCGACTCATCCAACTGCCTGCGTAGCATCTGGGTGTACATGCCAGGGAGAGTATCAAATGGACTGCGACATGGATTAGTCGTCGGGCCTGTGACAACTTGGCCTGCCTCGTCAAACGCTAGACCACCGCATCCCTAGACAGAGGCAGAAAGGTAATAGTTCCGCATGAGGTTGTAGAATGAAACAACCTAACGGACGACGTCGCGCTGACGCTCCGGTTCGATGCTGCCGAACGACTTGTCCAATTGAACGCCATGTTTGTACTCCTGCACGATCCATCGGCGCCCTTCGGACGATGGGCTCCAGGCGTACACATGAAGAACAAGACACTCCCACTCTCCAGCCAAGGCATCTCGCATCAAACTCATCGCAGCCGCCTCGTTCTGGATTCGAACATTCTCATTAACAAGCGCTCGGGGATTGGAGGTGCAAATGACGGCATCGGCTGTATCGGTCGGAAGGGTCACGATCCCTGGGCGCCGGCAAATTAGCGGGGGGTGATGCGGGCAAGCTGTCGGATACCGAGAGCTTTAGTCGGTAGATAAAATTGTTGGAATCGCGGCCGAGGCGGGAGCTTTGCAGGATATGCATAAAAAGGAGGTTAAGTCTAAAGTCAATAAGCCTAAAGGGAGAAAGATGGGAGGAATAATGTACATATCGGCCGAACTGCTCTCACATCAGTTCGGTAATGAATGCTTTTCCCTCCTCGCCTTCTTGGCTCGCGTTCGAGGCCATTAGGGCAATCATTAAGGCTCTATCGCTATGCGTGTGCAAAGACTTTGTTCTTTTGCCTTTCAAGTTGGTAATAGCTGAAGCTAGCTCGTATGGCGGTTGCTCCGGAGACCACCGTGCCTGAATCAAGTATTTCAGCTTTTGAGTCAGGTTGTCCCACTTGTGACAAGTGGTCTCCTTCTTGGAAATCCCGCAATAGTCGGGCGCCTCTATGCAAGTGTGGATTCGATATTACTGCGCATCATCTAGCAGTAGTTACTAAACGAGATCAGGAGGAGCGAGAGAACCTGGGTGCTCAACAGTGTTGACATTTGTTAGTTTAATTTACAAGTGTATTGTTTTTTTTTTGTTTTTTGATTGTTAATTGTTGAATTCCGTTGATTGTATCCCCCCAGGAGCGCACGTTAGAGTGAGCGAGATGAGAATAACCTTAAAGATCGTGACATCGAGTGAACGTAAATCTGTAGCGAGTGGTTTTTAATGTAACTTTAATCTGATTGTGTTTTTGTTTTTAATGTAAATGTGTAAACGCCAAGTGTAGACTGGTGATGTAAATTAGAGTGGGAACTTTAACTTCAAGTGTTCTCTACCCCAACAAGAGTCCATCAAAGGGTGAGGGAATCATGGAAAGATAGATTCTATTGTAGAAATGCAAGCTGGCAAAGGGAGCGACAGCGACCGAGAGCCAAAGCGAGAACACTAGCAAAGATAGTGAATTACTTTTGAGTGAAACGGAGTGGAATGAAGAAGCTGTATTAAATGAACAAGTGAATTTAAATTGTAAAGAAAATTAATTTTAATTTTAAAGGGGAGTGACCGACGGAGGAGAGAACGGACAGTGTTTTGTCGAGGTGTAGCCGAGGGGGAATGAAGTGACCCTTTGAGGTTTATATATATCCCGGAGGGCTGGTTTTATGCCAGCCTGCAGGGTAAGTAGCTTTAAGCTGCGTAATAACTTTGGTATATATGTGAAACTATGCGACTATGGGATGCGGTTTACCTGTTGATAAGCCGAGGAGTGTAGCGAAAGGCAGTACTAAGAGTGAGAGTAAGTGGAGCGAACGGGAATGTGAATTAAGAGATGGAGCGAGTGGAGGGAGTGGAGGCGCGTCTTGAGAGGCTGACGTAAGGATGCCGACCCATATGGAACGAATTAGATAAGTGACTACTATAGTGGAGCGGATGCGACCTGAGGGACGATTACTATTTGTTATTGGTTGGTAACTATTTATATTAGCCGTGGGAAATGGCCGTTAGGAATGCATAAGAAGGGTGGGATGCCCGTTTTATTTCCTTTTTTTATATCATTCTTTTTTCCCCTCTTTTTATTAACGCGCTATCAATAATATGGTTGTACTATAGCGCACTCTTGCCAGATAGGTGTTCTAGCTTTCTTATGCCCTGGGGGGTGATAAGACTATTAAAGATGTCAATTGCTTGATTTATAGGTGTATTATAGGTCAGTTGGGAGCGTTTTTAAGCGAAGAAGTCCGGGATGGACTAAGCGTGGTGGATACCATTCTTTTTACGCTAAAGACATAGAGGGTTGCTATAGTTTGCACTCCCGTCCAGTAGAAGCGGAGGGGGGCAAAGGGAGAGCTTAAGGATTGGAAATACCCAGAGGGACGTGAGTCTATTTGTAACTTTATTGCCGGGTGGGCAAAGACTTTTTCGGAGAATACGATTCGGAAGGGATTGGAAGTTGCTACAAGCAGGTAGCTTGGTTGATGTTATTATCAGGTTGCCACAAGCAGGCAGCTTGATTGCATTAGCTATAACCCGTTTAACAGTTATAATACCTCTTTACAATTAATCCTTTTCACCCTTTAACTTTAATTTTAAACCCTCCTACTACCTAACCCCTAGAGGTATTAGTCTTCCTTATTAATTAAACCTTTTAAATTTCTAATTTCCTTGTCACGGCCATGCATGAACAGCACGTGACCGCACGAGGGACGCCCCACTTATTCCCTGTTCAGAATGCGCTCACCA